>JAAAYG020033826.1:38749-49724 GCA_009936455.2 Tomocerus minor
TTAGATAAATAATGCTCATTAAACGAAAAACTAGCATCAATATAATTATTAGATTTAAGTCAATATAGCAACTGAATAGTTATACAGATTAGATTTGTATTTGCCTTTCAATTTCCGAAGACTTGTTCCAGAAAAAGTCTAGCATTGAACCAATAGCGAAAGAATGGCTTGAGTTATTCAATTTTTCACCTTTATGCTTACTTATAGCATGTTATTAAACTTTTTAAGTAATTAGATGCACATGCCATACCTTAATACCTCTACCTATCGATATAGTCGATGTAACACTTCAATTAAGGAGGGGTTGTAACTTTGCAAAATCCTGATTTAAGCAAAATGGCCCTCTCAGAGCAATAAGATGCACAATTTTGAAGTTGCCCCATATTTTTCGAGTGCACCCTGACCAATATTTCCAAAATAACTCCATACTATAAATATTTGATGTTTTATGGAGTGGGGTAATGCAGTGCAAAAATGTATTTCGAATTTTCCGGCACACTTAGACGAAGATAGTTGTAACCTTTAGTGCAAGGGGCCCTCGAGTTTTTTCTCTACTTTTTTTGATAATTTTTGCAACTCTCTAGGTTTTTCAAAATGTCAGAATTAGGATTTTGCGATTTTGCACCTGAAAAACCTGCGACGACAGTAGCTGGAAATAAAATGGAACGCGTATGAACAATTGCTATATGCGGTTCAACTCCGTTCTCCTTTAGTGTATGTTCAGAAGTAGTCTTACGTTTTTACTCACACCAACATTTTTAAACTTTATCGCACAATTCAATCTACCATCTCAAAATCCCCACTACTCTTTAAGAGTTGAGAGGAGTAATTTTCTCTCCAAAGGTTGGTTACATTTATAAAACTTTAATACGTGGCTAAATTGTCTGCAGCTTATTATAAGCCATAAAGTGATATAGCACACTATAGAATCCTTTTAATTAACGTTACAACCAAATGAGCTATTACCTTTGAATGGTAGTCATAAAAGCCTTACATTATCTACTCTATTTCTAGCACGAGCTACTTCACTTCATGAAAATGAAACGAAGTTTCTGTTTTTTTGAAAATGCCAAAAGCCTTCTGTTCACTTACTTTACTCATCTTACTACATTCATAAAAACATATTTATTACAGCTATATCAGCAGCTATATATCTGTGAATTACATCCTCAGCGGATTATAAGGCTAGCAGTATTGATGGCGAAAAGGGCCTTCTAAGATTCTGCTAAATATATAACATGTTATGTCATGAGTTAAAACCAGGAAGAAATAACTTGTGTAACATCTTAGAAGCTTTGACAGCACTCTGAAGTGATAACAGTTCTAATGTTTATTGAAAATTCTGAAAAGTGAGTTATGATAATGTTAACATTTTTTGCTATTGAATATATGTAAATTAATTGATGGTCATATAGGCATAGGCGACAGATTCCATGGCTAGCAAAGAAAGCGTCCAATAAAATCAGTTAACTAAATAACCTGGGCTAGCACATTATTTTTTTCATGTGCGTTTTAGGAGTTACGTTAAATGATTTTTTATAACAATTCGTGCACCCACCCACAGTTTACATACATTCACGTCAGAAAAAAACATTTTTTTGTGAAATTCGAAGACAGTATTTGACTTTTAAGGGAAAGGATAACAATAAATACAATATTACAAATATATATTGAGATGTGGAAAATTTTTGCATATTTCTTGAGTGCAATTTCAAAGAGGGACTCTGTAGCAGCAAAAAAGTCAATTGATTGATGTGTCATTTATTTCACCAGCATTGCAAAATGAGCAGATGCGGATGAAAAGAGTTAAAAAGTGAGAGAAGTGTGAGAATGATATAAATTATGCATTGGATTCGAACGAGATAACAAAAGACCAGAAATTCTTCTTTGAAGATGATCTTGACTTTGACCGGAGTTGAATTGAAGTTGAACCCTGACAACAAACCATAAAAGATGATATTTGAGAGACGCCTAGTAATTTAAGTTTGTTCGTGGAGTTCACTAATATGTGGCTAGGTAGGTATTGTATTTGTTTTACTTATTGCAATAATATCCCTATATGGAAAGGGTTCGCAACATTGCAGATTATAGCGGTAGGTGTTTTGTTACATTCACGATATCACGCGAATCATTCCTATATAAAACTATATGGAGCCAAGTGCAAGTGTTGTTTACGGCATTTACACTCCTAACGAGTGTACAAGTTTCTTCGACTGGCAGAAAGTGGTTAAAATGGGCAGTCACTTGGCATTCTCTCTAAGCAGACCTGAAATGGTAAAATAACACTGCGGGAAAATCGATAGAAAGGCATACAGTTAACTACATCCATCATGTCAGCTATTTGACAGCTCTATACAATATCAGACAATTGCCAACTCAGTTTTAACGGAGAAAACTTAAGAATTTAACTCTATGCCAAAAATTGTGTCCCTGATGTAGTGGTAAAGGAGCCAAAATAAAAAAAAACAGAGAACGGGCAATTATATGACTTTATTCCCATGCGTAATTTTGTAAAAAGGAATTCGACTAGATTCATTATAAAAATAGCTCACCTAAGTGTATATCATTATTTGGTGCTTTTAGCATGATATAATAATAGGGAAAGAGGTTCTCATATGAGGGAGCACCACCGTTCCGTACCGTGAATTCCTACATACTGAGGCGCTTATCGATATAATTATCCGGACTTCCACGCGGGCAAACCAAACCGTACACAAATTCTCGTTAAGTGAATTTCCGAATTTTATTCGGGGATTAACTACATTATTATTATTTGTTTGTTCGTAGTACCGACGGACGACAGACTGATGAAGAAATTCATTCTACATTATCCTTTACCCCCATTCGACACATTCATTTGCTCAAATTCAGATTTATCTCATCTCTGTCCAGATCTTAGTCCTCACCTTAAACCTCCTACGTCCAATATTTTACTTCACTTTGTCTCTACTTATATATCATCTATCCTTTACGTACTTTTAACCTTTTCTACATTTAACACGCAGAAATTTCATTTTAAAACGTAATAGATTCAAAATTACTACACCTTTTCCCATTAATATAGTTACACAATAAAAATGATCAAAGTTAATCTGTTTATACACGTTACAGTCTCGGATATGAACACTGCTAATTTCTATTTCTTTAATTCGTGACTTTTATAGTTAATTATAGATAGACATATTTTTATATTTTAACTATTACCTACTGCAATCGTGTGGATAAAATATAAACCTTTTTTTCGCATCAGAATTTATACTCAACAGTAACATTCATTCGTCTCTGAATGTTGGCATTTTGTTGCTACATTTAACGGTAAGTAAATACTTTTAATGATATACTTGGCTTTCATTTTCATTTCATATCGCATGTTTACATTTAACACAATCCTCATTATATCTGTCTCTATAGATGGTAGGTTGGAAATAAATGCTGTAAATAATAATTGCAATTGAAAATATAATTTGCTGTACTGCCACGATATTCAATGCTAAGAAAAGAGAGTCTTAAACTCCTTATTTACGACTTCTCAACCATTATCATTGTTTTTTAAGAGTATCGTTTTATAATATATGTACTTGTGGTGACATGGAATATACTTCATAATTTTTTTTAACTTTCAAATGCAAACTAAAAGTTCTGGACAAGTTCTCCTTGAAAGACGGAACATAAAAATAATTGATCTTATATTCTGCTAAGATGTAGAAAATTAGTGTTGCGTACTAAAAAACGAAAATTGCTAATTTCCTAAAATATCATTTGTGAACCTGATAAATTCAAAGTAGGTTCTGCTTACTTAACTTACCCATTGAAGGAAACATTTACTTATGTATTTTAAATGCAGTTGTGAACGTGACTATAAATACCATTAGGTTGTTTGTAAACTTTTGTTCAGCACATATTAATAAACGTTTTTTACACAACGCATTCGATTATGATTGAGGTTCAGTGGAAAAATTTCTTGTATATAACCATTCATGAGAACACAGGCTTTGTATTGAATTATGTAGGTACATTATTATGAGGATAGATGCTTTAATGTTTTTTACGCAATTATCCATGCTTAGCAATTACTATGCATGAACAGAATTCTAGAGAACACAACTACTTAACTAGTAGTATTACATATAACATAAATAGTCTTGATTTTATACTCTTGTAGATTACTCATTTTGGTTGCTACAGTCATTTTTTAAAGTTCGAAAGGGAAATAGGCCTATTAGTAGTTTACACGTGTACAAAAATTTATATAATAAGGATCTACTTCCATACCTACTCAAATATACGTGCCCACTGTTTGCTATAATTAATATCTGTGACCTTTTTCTAGACAGAGCTAAAGGATGTCTAATTAAACTCGTTTCATTCATTTGTAGTTCATTAAAAATTTCCCATGACTATACTAATTAAAAGGTAGCCATCATAGTAAATGCTAAATTAAATCCGAGAAAATAAACTTAAGCAGAAAACATGTATTCTATTCAGTCAGTAACATGTATTATATCCAATCCATTATATTCAGACCAAATATTCTTTTAATCAATTTTTTTGGATTCCAAGGTTGCCAGCTTAATGCTTTTGAAATTCTTTTGAGGAATTTTTAAAATTCTGTTGTCGACATTTCCTCTCTTGCTCCTGTATAGAAACTGACATTTTTGTTTAAAAATGCTACTTTCTACACACTCTTATTTTAGCTTTTTTTCTATGTAACAAAATTTAAATTTAAGGACGTTGTAATTTATCCTCAAAGTATTTCTGCTGTAATTATCAAGTTAATTTATGTAGCGACCTGACACCATCTGCATAATTTAAATAAAAGGATTTGGTGTCTTGTTTCTCTTGAGAATGTTATCGACGATTGATTTAGCATTTTTGCGACAACTCCGATGAAGTACAATGTCTGAATGTAACTGTAGCCTGTAGTAGCTGACTGCTGTCTAATATCGTATTGCTAATCCTACAATACAAAAGCAGCAAACCACATCCGATGCAAAAGTTAACGATTATTTCTTATTGTTAGTTCATCCATATTAAATGGTGTATACCCTGCGTTTTATACAATTAGTACACCTTTATGTTGCAGATGGTACAGATAGGTACAGCTCCTTCCGAAAGCATTTCCAGGCCTGAAACCTGACCTAATTCCTGAAAGTAAACTTACGGACTATGTCAATAGAGAGACGAGTGGTAACTTTAATGGCCTTGCCTATTTTTTATGGAGCAGACTTGACCACCAACTCTTTGCCTTAAACCTAAATTCAGGCAAAACAATAGAAAAACTACTACTTGTAAATTGTGGTGTGCAGTGCACTGGGTCATCTTGTAATTGAATGGCGCTTAAGGCATTGTGTTGTTCTTTTATGATTGAAATTGCAGATTTTTAAGTCCCGTCAATGATGGGCTCTGTTTACTAACAAAACTAAAACTAGTAGCTACTAGCTGTCTAGAGACTTCCAACAGCATAAATTACTAAGTTACAAGGACACGTAGATAAAGTTTGCTCATTTAATCCTCCTGTATTCCCCACAAATAATCCCTAATGCACTTAATGCAAAGCATAAAAAAAGTACATGAATATATTCAAAACAAAAGGGCGTCAAAAGAGGGCGAGGTACAACTTTTATAAAAGTATCTCTGAAGTAGGAAACAAAGTTGTTTACATAATTATCTGTGCCATGTATGAACATTTCACTCTAAATTCTAAAAAGTGTTTACCCCTTGTTGTGTGCATGACATAACCATAATAAAAATATGTTTTTTTTTGTTTTATTTCAATTGTATGGGGAAGATATTTTAAAGACTTTTTTCACAATCTTCCTTATTTTATTGCTCCAGAAATACATGATAGGTGCAGTAGAATTACAGGAAGAATAATCATTGGCTCTCTAAAAACTGACTGGCAGTGTAGTGACAAGACACGACATGGTATACTAAACCAGTTTTGAAATGCAGTAGACGCAAAACAAATTATTGCTTATGTACAGAGGATTTATATAATCATGTGCCTCCTTTTTATATAATTCGCAAAAGAATTCTCTGTCGCACCTTATTCTTTAGTTGGGATAAGTAGAAATTTAAAATGTGTATTGTTACTATTCCTTCCAATTAATCTTTCAGTATATTCCAACCCTCGGGTATCCATATACATATCATACATATATAGGTAGTTAGCTCATAAGTAGTAGCCAGAAACACAGTCTCTTTACAAAACAAAAATAAAACCGACTTCCATATCTGCGATATTCTTCGATCCTCGCTGTATACTCCGCTGTGCTAGATGTGCTGCTCATAGTCCAAAAAACGTAGTTCAAGTCAATGAATTTTCAGAAAGAAAACATTATTCGGTGGGAGTTAAGGTGAGGGCAGTGGATACCCTCGGGTTTCCATATACTTCGGATAATTACAATTATCCATCGCCCCACCTTGCGGGTGGGGCTCGCATAATTTTTAATTACAATGAAAACTATCCATAAAAGTACCTGCACGAAATGTAGTGTTGTCGCTGTCGTAGACGCGACATTTATTCCTGGTGATAGTCTGATAGTACAAGATAGGATAGCAGTCGACATTTTTTTTTGGTAGTTCGATTTATCTGTGGAGGTAGTACGCTAGCAACATTATCTGGATCTGCAGTCGATTCAATTCTACTTCATGTCATGTCACGAATCGTTAATAAATCATTTATATTTTATATCACTCACAGTTTAGTAGGATAAAGGGAAATTGTCGTACAGCGTGTGGAATATATTAGTATCCTGCATGAATATACTGATGTGAGACAGATAGCCATCATGCCATTTCATGTGTATCATCGGTGTACTAAATATTTACTGCCATTAATAATGCAATTTGTCGTCTATATGAAAATATTATGAATCTCTATATGCGGAATGCGGTATTCTACTACGGTACACTACCAGCACCTATTATTAGATATTCATACTTTTTGCCATGTTTCAAAATATCGGCTCTAAATGAATGGCTAGAGGATATGTTATTACTATCTATCAAAATATTTTGGTGCACGAATTGCATGATAGCGTGTCTCCATGAAAAGACTTAATAAGAAGATTAAAATACTTACAGAGAGCTTTTGGCTGTAGGCCGAAGAATTCTCCTGCTACCCATCTCTCATACATAGCTTTTAGCAACACGCAAAATATCTAAATTATGGAAAAACTTCTGATCTACTGCAAAATCTAGCAAAATTGGAGTAGCTTCAAAGATATCCTAGAAAAAGTTTGCTAGATTATGTGCTATTTTATCAGCCATTAGTTGGTTGATAAAATTAAGCGTCATGAAATTATTTGGAAACGACCTTCCCGAAACTACGCATTATTTCAACCAAGTTGAAAAAACATTTTCATCGGATTGAGAAAAGTATCCTGGATATTGTAATATAATAACATAATTCAATAATAATCTCATCGAGGATTTATCGAATTTTCCATAATGTGTAAAACTAAGTTGAATTGCTTTTGAGATGATTTTTTGCCTCAACGCACTCAATTAAATGAGTTCAAATATGATTTTAGGTTGTGGCCGAGTTGGTAAACGCAGAGTCCGCAAAAAATAAAGTGTGTGGAATGCATGAATTGGCATTTTTACCTTACTCTTACTGTACATCATTCATCATAGGATGTGGTAGGCAAATGCTATGAGGATTGCACGATGTTTATTCTTTTTTCCAGGATAATATCTCAAAGGGTCATGATGTAAATCTAGGATTACAATAGAATTATAAGAATAATCCGGAGAATTTGAATGAAATGTGCTTAGCAGAAGGTTCATATCGGATATATTGAGTAAGTATCTAAACTATTTAGCTATGAAAGAGATCTGCTGCGTATTTATTGGAGAGGCACTAAGTAAGTAAGTAGATTGTAGTGAGTTTCCTCCATTGCATGTCTCTGTGTAGTTGAAATGTAAACGAGGAAAGAAATTAAGAAGCATGCTGTAAAAATTCGCAAGCGAAACTGCTTTAGTATGAAAAAGGTAAGGAAATCCAGTTTATCTGCCTCCCGGCCTATACATCTAGTCGATTCTAGTTTCATGTTCTAGGACTGTGACGTGCAAGAGTAAAAGTTGCTTTACCTTATTTAATCTATTATGTATATTTTCCATTTCTTTTTGGCGATTGAGATGAGGTTAAGCTGACTAGTTGAATCCGTTTGTGTTCAGTTACTTCAGTTGTTTCTCTTCCCTTACTAAATACATGTGTATGTATTAGACTCTATTGGAAGGCAAGGAATGTATATATTTTCTCTGTCTCTGTAATTACACAGGTTACTATTGTAGACAGATAGAATGTTAAGTTATCGATAGATAGTGGACGTATACAAGTTCTTCTTGCTAACCATAGCATAGCTATTGTTAATAAATAGGTAGCTATGTCTAAAAACTATTTTTCTGTGTGTACAGGGGAAGGGGATGCACCGGTTGAACTGGACGGACATGAAGTCAAGAGATCAGATGTGAATCTGGCATTAACTCACCTTCACTTACTTATCATTGCGTCTAATAATTCTCATCCCATTCAGTTTATGATTTTCTGTAAAAGAGAACATGAATTAGAATGTAGCAAGAAGAGTTGATAAAAAAAAGTAATAATAATAACAGGAGGCTCTGGATAGGATGCCGACCTTTAGTCAAAGAAGAGCCTAGGATGATATAAAATAATGGAAAGGCTAAGAATGGCGAGTGAAATGAAGTGGAGCCCTTCTTCTCCTTCACGGACTCTCCAACATTGCGAATATCTGTTGAAGGGAAAAAGTTACTATGAAATGCATGGGCTGCATGGAACGTCTGGCGCGAAGAGTCCCAGTGCAAACAGAGAAGAGCAAGGAGAGGAGATTGGAAGTGGTGGAAAGAGAGTCTAGTCTTGACTCTGTTGACTTGAGTTAAATCAAGAGCCAAAGCAATGCAATGTTTTTGAAGGGCAAATTGTACACCTCACTTGAGTTGACTCAACACTCACTGTACACCACATACATCACATCATCAAAGCTATTATCCCATTCATGGCAGATAAAAAGGATTCTGAATTGAATTCATACCTGTTTCTATCTACAGTTTGACTTTGGCTTCACTTACATCCACTTTCCAGCCCAGTCCCTTCTTCCTTGTAAGCCCAGCTCAAGCCCTCTCTCTCTCTCTCTCTCTCTCTCTCTGCAATATTAATACAGACAAAGCCAAGGCACATCTCTATGTACATTTTGGGATTGGATTAGCACTTGGAGAGCTCTTCGTCCAATAAAACTTAGTACAACAACAACCATGGAGCATCGTGTGTGAGCTCGCTCTGTCTGTGTTGTGTATTTACATTTTCGCCACAATGCAATGCCATAGCCGAAGGAGTACACATCATTGTGCTATCTCACTCAACTCGACTAGTACGACTACAACTCCATGCTCCCACAGTCGAAAGGAAACTCTGTGCAAAAACTTCCTCGCAGATCAGTTTGCATTCTACAGCCAAGCGAAGAGAACATAGTTGGCTCTCGCTGCTCCCTCTCCTTTCATTTCCACACGCCTGCCTTTAATTTCTTGCTTCGTAAATATCAACAAAAACTCCCACTTTGTGGGAATTCACGCTTGTTTTTCTACTACAGACAGTTTACAGACTGCCACATTCATTACTAACAACCAAACTGAGGTTCGTCACACAGCAACTTCATTCACTTGCCACAGAGCCCCAAAAACTCTAACCCTAATGCCTCAACAGTCTGTCTCCCCAAATAATACACACACAATGACAGTGGTGGGTGCTTCTTGAAATTTGACAAACTCTACACGAAAACATTTTACTGCCACGAAAAAATCTCATTGAGACTTTGGGCGTAATTGATTTGACGTTGACCAGCCCGTCGTCCTGTCATCTCATGTACCTGCTCATATTATAGCTATGGCTTGTCAGTAGTGACTTGGAAATGAATCTGAACGACGTCAAATACACTCGGCCCATCTCTCCTTCCCTTCATCTCTAAAGATTCTTAAATTCATTGTCATCTGCAAACGGAATACTTACTCGTGAAATATTCAGTTAGTTGACTCAGTTGACATATGCAAATCATATGACGTCAATCACATTCTTACGTTAAGGTAAGCAAATTCTTCTACATATGCAAATGTAGCTATACATGAAATTCAATAGTGTTATATGCCAAGGATACACTTCTCCGTTTAATAATCTTATTCACATTTATAAAAGTAGTTCGTTCGTCACTAATACTCAATGATAAAAGGCCAAACCTAAAAATAATCTCTCTTTACTAATATCCATGAAATAAGATTTGTCGAGAGGACAATTGCCATTATACAACCTGCTAATCATAATGATTGCTTTAGCTCAGATTTATAGCTACGTATCCTTTCTTTAAACGCTCAAGCATCTGTTACCATTTGCTGATTGTAATTTTCTCCTACTGATAATGACAGAGTAAGCAGAGATCTGTTTATGCATAAATAATTTAATGATCATATAGAATATTTATTGAGCTGATTGTGTATCGTTAATAATAAAACGCGGCAATTACCATGCATTCATACTTTCATACTTTCATGCGTATTCCACATGTACAGTGCTGAGAAGTCGTCTCTTAGAGATCCAAATGTTCACTAAGGTCCTACTTATATATAATCCCTATTTTATATTGTCTTACATCTATTCAAGTGGAATAATAAAATAATAATGCATGTTTCCTATGTTAATTAATAACTAAGAGCTGCATGATTTTTCTTTTTTTATTGCCTTGTATCCCAATTGCATCACCATCAACTACAACTAATATGTACTTAGAGAAAATTAGCAAGTACAAATTATTGTCTATTCTTATCTCTTTGTATGTTCCATGCATTCATGCACCTCCATGCACACTATAATTACCACACTTTGCTGCTTATTAAGAAACGGCCTCGTTTCTTTATAGCTTCCTTTTGTCTGTCTGTCCGTACGTTCGTACGTACGTACGTTCGT
>JAAAYG020033827.1:1598-14691 GCA_009936455.2 Tomocerus minor
AGTATTTCGCTATAGATTTCCCACTGCCAAAACAGGACATGGTCGCTATTCCCGACTTCAATGCTGGAGCAATGTATACCCATTTCTTATTTATCAGCTTATGGACTTGTTAGACTTGTCACTAATCAAAGCTCTTATTTTATTTACAGGGAAAACTGGTAACTCCTTCATCTGAAACTACTTATTTTATGTTCAACTATATAAATATAACGTTAATATGTGATAATTGTGTGTTCATCAATTGACTAATGCGTTTGTGTTTTTTAAATTCAATTAGGGGTCTCATCACATACAGGTACCATTTTTATTTTTCTACTTATAATGTATATATCATATAATGGGCTTTTCCAAAGTGAGATTTATGGAATAAAACCCATCAAGTGAGACGAATGGGTCTTACAATAGATGACTTAGCGGAAGATCTTTTGGTAGAAGAATAGTTACCTATTGAAACATCTTAAATTATAAAAATTACAGGGAAACTGCCATGCTTTATGATCCGAAGGTGTCCTCAGATATTAACAAACTGCGTGTCGCAACGGTAAATTTTTAAATTGCGTTAAAAGCATTAATCAAGTATGACATGCTATTTTGTATAGATAATGTTTGTTTGTGATGGACAACATACTGAATTGCATCTGTTTACTACTTACCTTTCCTATCTCATCACTATATTCGGAAAATAGTAAATTATGACACAATTTTAATTATTTAGGTAATTTCCCATGAACTGGCGCATCAATGGTTTGGAAACCTGGTGAGTTCATGCAAAATGCCATAAACATCTCTGTAGTTATTTGTTAAATATACTTAAATATACTCATGAGATCATTACTTATCAGTAGTATAGAAGTGGGCAATGGAGACTAAATAATATATGAAGCATACTACTCATTCATACTCATAGTCATAAGATGAAATGTTGATTTCAGGTTACCCCGTCCTGGTGGCACGGTAAGTGAGAGCATGAGACGTCAAAATTGATTGCTTGTCTGCATAATATATTTCCCACTCTACTTTTTACAGGCTAAATAGAACTAACTTGTTACAAATGTTATTACCATCGCATGCCACGCACTGTTCTGATATTGATAAAAATAATTGGTATGTAATTTCTTAAAAGTTCTGTAATTATTGTTTTCCAAATTAGATTTGTGGCTGAACGAAGGATTCGCTTCGTATGTGGAATACATCGGTGTTGATCATGTACTGTTTGCTATTTCTATTTGAATACTAAACTAAAATGAGACGTTCCACAGCACACGACCAAACGCTTACATAATTAGACTTGGGTGTGGTACTGTGGTATCTTCGTCTCTGTAGTAGCATGCGGTTGTATGTTAATCCGCCTCAATTTCATGTACATCAGGTTGAACCAGACTGGAAAATATTGGAACAATTTGTTTGCGATGAAATTCAACATGTATTCTCCCTTGACGCGTTAGACTCATCTCATCCTATCTCAATTCCTGTAACACATCCAGATGAGATCAATGAGATCTTTGACAGAATTTCATACAGTAAAGGTAGGCTGAAAAAATTAAAAAAGCTTCAATAAATGACACTCGACAATGATTGAAAACGGGGTTGGAAATTTACAGGAGCATCGGTTATAAGGATGATGAACCACTTTCTAACTGAAGTCACTTTCAAACAAGGATTAACAAACTACCTTAATAAATGGTTAGTCCGAATTTATTCGATGTATTGACGTTTTATATGCCGCTTTATTGGCAACCTATAGATGAATCATTATCTGTCATGAGTTAGTACGCAAAACACTATTAATGTGCAAATACAATGTAAATAAGCAATAAGACCACTTACAATCCTTGGTCTTTTGTATTCACGTATAACTAGAAATGAAATAGTAAATGACATACCTAATAGTCAATACGAATCTAAATGTAAAACAAATTGCATTGCTATTTTCGAAGATATATACAGATGTTTTAATCATGTTCTAATGGGAAATATTTATAATAAATTGATTTTAATAGGAAATATGGCAGTACGAAACAAACAGACCTTTGGGACAGCTTGACCGAACAGGCTTATCGCGACAAATCAATGGATACAGAAATGACGGTAACGACTCTTAATTAATGCGATTAGTGGTGGTACCAAAATAATTAATCTCGGCATACTTAACTTTACACTTAAAATTACAATACAAAAAGCATACTACGTGCATAAAAGACTGGACCTCATTATTTTGTGCACTCAAAAGCAGGTTTTCAACATAAATTACCTATTATCAACCTATCCGCCAATATTTTGCACCTTTACATGAAAATACGGATTTTTGTTCAGTCCGATTATTTATGTTATCATTTTGGGACCTAGTATACAAAATTTCTACTGTAATGAAATAAGTATTCAGTAGCGTATCTAGCAGATCATTTAGTTCTGGTAATTCTAGTGAACATAGGTAGATGACATTATATTTAATATTAAGTACAGTTTGGTTCGAGTTGCATTAAAGTGATTAAATTGAGTATTCTGAAATGTAGGTGATGGATGTAATGGATTCATGGACTTTACAAAAAGGTAAATCTCGAGTGATTTTGTATAGTTATATTTTAATAACCCCGATTTAATATAGTTACTTGAGACATTCTAAATATTAAGTCTGTTTAATGACGACATACATATGCCATTTTTGTGTAAGGCTTTCCTGTAATTCAAATTGACCGAAATTATCAAAATATGGAAGCTAATTTTACACAGGTACCAATCTTTTTCGTTAATTGAAATCCAGAAAAAATGTGGACTCATTAATATACATTATATTTCCTAATGCTTTCACCAGATCAAATTCCAATTGATTAAAAATGCGACAACTGCCAAAGAGTATGAGAGCTATAAGTGGTGGGTGCCAATTTCGTATGCCACGAAAGACTTCAATAACGATTTCAAGAAAACAAATCCTGTATTTTGGATACCCAAGAGCAAGAAAACCGTGTCACATAGCATACAGTCAAATATATCTGACAATTGGATTATAGTTAATGTTCAGCAAACAGGTTGGTAGAGTGTAGTAGGTTGGGTTCATTCCCATAGACAACTACACAACTCTAAAAATAAGATAATTCATCTTGAAATTGTACTGAGACAAGGTTGGTTTGATCAATTGACTGCATTGAATATTTAAAGGTTATTACAGAGTGAACTACGACAAAAAGAATTGGGAAATGATAGTGAATCAATTAAACGCAAATGCAAGTGAAATTCACACGGTGAACAGAGCTCAATTGGTTGATGATGCCCTGAACTTAGCAAGAGCGGATTTGCTGTCCTACGATGTAGCGTTCAATATAACTCAATATCTACGAGAAGAAAACGAGTATCTCCCTTGGGATAGTTTCCTGAATTCTTTCGCCTACATTTCTCAAATGTTTCTCAAGTCCCCTTCATTCGGCATTTTTAAGGTGAAAGAGAAAACTTCTAAAGAGGATATAATATATTTTGTGGAGAAACATGCAAATTCAATCAGGTCCCTAATGTTCCTCGATCCATTATTTTTCAACTTATACTCTGGCTTTAATGAAGTATTGTTAGAGAATTCGGCTGCTCTATTCCACTCTAGTGACGCTAGAGCGTTTTATACCTAAGTTTTTATTCACTAAGCTGGAATATTAAATAAAAGGAGACAAAAGAAGTTTTTAACAATTAAAAGATTTTGCTGAAAGAAAAATAGTTACTAAAGGGCTTTTCCAAACTTTCCACTTTACTTTGTTGTCGCCAGCCATTAGCCATAATACATGTGAGAGAGAAAGTCGCTTTCACTTTGTTCAATTTTCTATATAGAAATACATGCAAGGACTCTTGGAAAAGCAGTATCAACGTGTAGGCTTTAACCAAAGCGACTCTGACCCACTATTAGAAAAGTACCACCGAATCAACATTTTACAATGGGCCTGTGCAGTCGGTCACAAAGATTGCGTCAAAAACGCCAAGCAACTTTACTATGAATGGATGGCATCTCCTTCCCCAAATACCGACAATCCGTAATTTTAACTTTTAACAATCAAGTAAAATGTGTATCAACATGAAAATATAGTAATCCTGAAATATCCTCTAATGTGATAATGTTTAGAGTGCCAACCAATATAAGACGTCTCACTTACTGTGCGGCTATCAGGAGTGGTGGGGAACGAGAATGGGATTTTGCATGGCAAAGATATTTGGAAGCAAACGTAGCATCTGAAAAGAACACTATTTTAAATGCGTTAGCTTGTTCTAAACAAGTTTGGATTCTGAATAGGTATCTAAAGTACCTCAACTATTTTTTAATAACATTGCTAATATTTCCGTTTCGATTAGTACTGATTCAAAATATGTTTTTATGCATTCATGGGCTAAATTAAGGACATGACATTAATTACAGGTACTTAAACTGGTCGGTTACTGCTGGGTCTCAGATAAGGAAGCAAGATGGTCCAACGGTTATAAAAGCAATCGCATCCACAGATATTGGAAATTACCTAGGTATGATAAAATCCATTTTACTTGAACAAACTTAATCATTTTACCATAATAATTGAAATTACTGACTCAACTGTACTTCACAATTACAGCCTTCAATTTCATCCGCGATAAATGGTCATTAATAAGAACTTAGTAAGCCCAATATATTTTATTATTGAAAAGATTTTGACATTTTCATTTTTGCTGAACTTAATGCTTACGTATGGAATTAAAGTTTTGGCAGTGGATTTTTCTCCGTTGGAGGTATCGTAAGTTCCATTTCCCAACGACTCAATACTGAGTTTGAACTATTGGAGGTACTTTGTTTTGAATTGTTATTAATTTTATGCTTACATATTATTATTTGCTATTTACATGACATATGTTGAAGATTGAATAGAAGTTTATGCAAGTAATAATTGCATATTTACGTGTAATAAATAATTTTCAAGTAGCTGAGATAAAACTTCAAAAACCTATCAAGCATACAACGTTGGTGTTGTCCGAATAAGAATTTTGCTCTTGGTGGTGGTTATGAAAATGAAAGCAGAAATTTATTATATGAGAAATAAATTGAGAAACTCGTGTACACCATGTTTTAAATGACTTGGATGGAGTGTACATGCTATGCATATCTTTTTGCAAAAGAAAGCAAATTCTACAGTTGTAGTGGTTAAAATCTCGGGGGATTGTCTAATTTCTCATCTTTTCAGTTTAATCTAATTGATATTTTGATTTCGTTTCTCTTACAGCTACAAAACTTCAAGGAACGGCATCAACACGAACTTGGTTCAGCCACCAGAGCAGTTAATCAAGCAATAGAAGGTGTTCAAGCCAATGTACAATGGATGTCTGATAACTTTGTTGTTATAACGAAATGGTTGGAAAAGAACACCAAAGTTGATATGACAGAATCTACAGATGGGTCTAGCTCAGGCTAACTACAACTCACTGTTCCTTTCCTATATGTCGTGGTTTAGGCTAGAGTAGATATTACGGTTATATGATAGACGAAACCCTTTTCAATTTCAATAGGTAGTCTTAGTAGAGATGACGTACATTTTTACGTGTTGAGAAACTTCCTTACAGTTTTTGAATTTTTCAAAATTTAGTAGTATATAATGTACTAATGCTAGTATTATATATTGTCTCAACGTACTTCAGCCCTTAAGCTAAATCATGGCATGTGGCATTCTATGTATGATATCCCAAAATCAACAGTATTCTCTATAAGATAATCTGCGGGCCGAAAGTAGTTTAACCCAGTCGTACAGTAAGAATCTTGTAATAACTACGCTAAACATCCCCCAGTTTTGATCCCCCAGTTTTGATAAGTTTACGTGTAGCTCTTGGATTAAGAAAATTAACAAAACAATGAGTTAAAATCATTCTCAATTTACAGATAGCTTAGAATAAAATAAAAATCTCATTCTAATTTATTTATTTATGAAAGGTTTAAGGGTATGCACCTACTAAAATTATGATGTTAAGAAAATATCTCCTTAACGCAGATGCATTTTCTTAGTTTCTGCATCCATCAAGATGATGACAAAAAATGGCTTAAAAACAATAAATGACATATTTTTAATCACGTTAGCTTGTTATAGCACAGTTGTAATATTATGCTACATAATATTTCAGTCATGTAAGGCTTTCCCAAGAACCTACGGGTACCAAAACCACTTTGCCCCATGTTTTAAGCTTTTATTATCTTCCCCTTTCAATGGCCACCTTCATTATTACAATAGCTTGTAAACCGTGCCAAAGCTAAGCTCAGCAATATTACATAAAATAAAATAAATATTTTGTTTCTACGAATGTAATTACATACATGCTGCCTACATTACAACTCACATGTAAAATTATTTTGTATCTAAGTTTACTTAAACAAATAGCTTTACAAAAAAGGAACTCAATTTTAAGACAGTACCTATGTAATTATTATTTCATGTTTAATGTACAGTTTATGACGACAACAATCTTGTTCCGAGTTGACCAACGCAGTTGTTGAACAGCTAATAATGAAAATTGGAAATGCTCTCTAACTCCATATAACATGCATCACGGTTTAGTATAACCTATCTTAAAAATAATGTACTATTCATGATTCCTCGTAACTTTTCCTCAGTTACATTTGTGACTCCATTTGTATTAATATCACAGCCAAAAAATTTACAATCTTTTTACTGGTATAGAATTTGACAATTTCGTTTACTGGTAAAACGTTGCGAAATGACTATTGCAATTTTACAAATAGAAACTACTACTTCACAAGCTGACTTCAACGTATTTTCTGTGAATTGTCCACCCCTGATTCTGATAGAGAACAGAGCCAAAAACGTGTACATAGCGTGACTCTTATGGAGACTGAATTGAATACCTACACCAGTGTTCCTTTTGATACCCGTGGAGAAATAATCCCAAATTGAAGAATTTTCAGTAATGTAATAATAACTACCTACATCACTGAAGGGAAATGAAATTGACAATGTAATGCATTAAAAAGAAACTTCTTATGAGTTACAATATTGCAACTTAATGGGAACGACTGTAATTGTATCAAATTCTTCCATCTTAAAAATCTCAAAATCAATATAGCATTAAAAATTCTTGATTCGGACAGATTTCTCTTTTAAAAGAGCTTCTTCTGTTGTGAGTGAAAAAATACAACCTTAGACGAAACTGATGAAAGGATTTTTTTTATCCGACAAGTATAATGGCATAAAACTGCTAGAACTTAAGGAGAAAGTTGCTTTCCCTCAGAAGCTATTATAACATATGTAACTTTCACTTGAAAGAAAACATTTATCTTATGCAGCAGTTTACCTTCGTCCTATAAAGTACACACATCATAATATGATTATGAAGTGTGACATGATATAATGATATAATATTATATACATTATACACAAATGCATTTAATAGTCAGCGAACATAATCATAAAGGAAACAGTTGACAATTGACATCTTTACACTTTGTCAAATATCGAGTAAGGAAAATGATCATTCTTTTGATAAGGCTTTCAAGTAGTACTCCATTTCGTGATGTGAAAAGAAATTTAAAATTACCAAATACAATGTCTTAGAAGTGCATCTATAAATACGATAGATTTGCTGAGGGTTGCGTAATAATAGCTGCCTTCAAGCACATCTTACTCTTTAGAAATTTTAAAGTTAGGATACTCTGATTAGTGTGGAAGGAGGTGCTTAATTGAAAATAAACTAGAGTAGTTTCCTTTAAAAATGGAGACATGGAGATTAGTTTTTAGATTAATTAATTAGCTAGCTGTCTTCGCTTTTATAATACTGGGAAAATTATCGTTTCATCATGAATAGAATTACTTCCAGATGCCAATGATTATCAATTAATATTGTAACACTGAATACTGAAAATGTCAGATGAGTTAGATCTAAATACTAAAATACACATTTACACACAAAATGACGTATTATATAGATTAGGTATATCTGTATAGCACTTTATGTCATTGGGTGCCGGGTAGCAGTTTCGGTATTATGCAATGTTTAAAATTATATCTTGTATATGTATGTGTGATGTATGAATTTATTGCGTTAAACATACAACAAATACTGAGGCTGCAGCATCCAATATCTCTGATTGAAAAATCATAAAATTTGACTTCAAATCTTGGTACTTAATTACAAGTTGATTAAATGTAAAAAGTAAGATGTAAATACTACGAAACCTAAAGTGAAATACCTAATTTACATTTAAAAGTGGGTTACTTAAAAGTAGATGTCATGTGGAACGTAGACTTTTACGGAAATAAAATCTTCTAAAGCCTACATTTTACTAAACTTGAATTGAGAACTGAAACAATTAATTGCATCTTCCTATCATATTTCTATACGCATCATTATTATTACTATACAATAGTCATAAGTAATCCATATAATCGATGAGAGAAGTTGTATTTCTTACTTTGGAACTTATTAATTTCGATAATTAAAAAGGAAACTGACAGTGAGAAATACAATGCAATTGTTTTACCAAGATTCATAGGAGAACATACGAAAATTTTTCGCCGTTTATCTGTTGCTTGTTACAGTGTACATGGAATAAATAAACCATTCTTAAGGCGTTACCTTTGTAAGCTTGTAAAAATTTCACAACTTTTATTAGCCTTATTTGGATTCGACATATAATTATAATTAGCGTGTAACATTGTATTACATAAGATCACTGATTGCTGTGGAAAAAATCTAAAGATTCGGCACTGCGGAAAGGTGCAGAAGATAAGAGAGGTATATATAATGTATAATATTGTAGGGTATAGTATTAATATAAATCCGAGGAACGTAGTACATTATGTTTATTCGTTCATTCCAAAGTTTGAACCAACTCCAATATTTCTGGCTTGAGGTAAGACACTTCACCAGTTGCAAGACTAGGGGGAGCAGAATGGGCGTTGAAATTGACGATAGTTGCTGGAGCTAAGCGACATTCAGCCAAGGTAGCTTCTGCATTGTCCAATGATTCCCCGCCTGACTTCACTAAGGCAAAATCAACGCTGTCTATGGTCAGATTTTCTCTGACAAAATCATAGATCTCTGATACTTTATCACGGGAAGAAAATGTCCCCTGCAAAAAATTCATCATTTCATATTAATAGCTAACAGTAAAAGTCATAAGTCAGATTGAGTAAAGGTACCCATAACAGAAACGGTTTTGAAAAATGTTTTTGAAAAGAAAAGTATGTACAGTAAAAGTAGTATAACCTACCGTTTGGACTTTACATATATCATTTTTATTTACGTTATTTATAAGTAATAGAGGACAGTAACAGTAGCAATATTAGGTATACTTACTTGAAGAGTGAATCCATCAGGGAATCTAATTCGTATTACGCAGTAACGATAAATTCTTTGTTCACGTAACTCGTCTCTTTCTCTTTGAGCCTTGGTTCGTAAGGTCGTTTCTCGTTCTACCAACTCCGTCTTGAGCCTTTGCTCCATTCTAAGTTCTTCTGGCGTCAGTTGGTAGAAGTCCGGAGGTAATTCCTTTCTCTGCTTCACTTGAGCAGGCATTAGAACTTGCAAATTCCTATCTACAACAGGTCGGATAGGAGTCGTCTGTTTTAATGTGTCACGAAGATCCTAAGGGTCAAACACAACTAATGTACCAAACTTAATCAGAGTTTAAAAACTAAGTTATCTATACCATCACTCCTTAGTAAAATAGTGCAATTTAGTAACGATGCATTCTAGGCGGTAACAGTAGGTTAAATTATTGAACTAATAACATTATTTACGTAGATATTACTCACTATCAAAAATGGTACGAATTCATCCTCTGTTCTGTCAGTAGAAAACACCCAAAACTCTTCTTCTCCAGAATCAGATACTTCATTTTTCATAGCTGTTTTGCTAAAACCTGCAGCCAACAGAAATTCATTCGTTCCCTCAATGCTAGCAACTCGTTCTTGATACACCTTGTTAGCACACCTAATCTTGCGAAATTTCATGTCACTCGGATTCCTTATTATATTGTCCAGATATTTACATAGGGTTTCCACACAACTTTCGATCTGTAATAAAAAGTTTCAAAATTGTAACTACCGTACATAAAAAGGTATTGAATAATACAGGAAACACTTGTGATGCCGATAGCATAGAAATACCTAAGAGGCAACACAAAAATTAGAAGTACCTTTTCTCGTCCTTTATTGCAGGAATATATTAGCAAACAAGACGTAACTCCTAATTCTTCCGTTGGTTGCTCGAGCAGAAATTCTCTAATTTTAGCTTCTATTTCTTGTTTTGATAAAACTTCGGGACCTAAAATCATTGAATTAGTAGTACTTTTATATATAAATGGAATCTTTATTTACAAATCAAATAGATACATATACTATCAGTTGATATGTTTTCATCCTAACCAATAATAGGACAGGTGAAATACACTGCTTTTACAATGTATGAGCTTGGATCGATGACTCGTTGACTGCTCACTGGATACTCCTCCGGATAATCATTATTCTGGCTACCACTAGCAGTTCTGCCTTCAGACTCCTTCATTTCCTGTTCTTTCAATCGCATTTCATTCTCAATCTCTTTTCTGGCTTGTTCTGAAAATTAAAGTAAAACATGTTCGTAGGTTAGTCACTACTCACTACTATTCGCTTGAACTCTACATAAACATGTGTCATGTGTAATATTTATTTAATACATAATATTTCAACCTTTAATAAATGCAAGCTGTCTACTGGCCAGGAGTTCCTGGGGGTTGACATCTGATCTTTTGGAATTTTCTTTTTCAAAACGTGCCAACGCTGCAGCAGCCGCTTGCTTTTTTTCGTCAGTTGGAGTAGACACTACCCTTTGCGACTGTTTCTGCGGGGCGTGTGTTTTCCCTTTTTGGTTGGCAGCAGCTGAGGGTCCTGTTGTTTCAGATAGCTTGTGACCAGGGCCTGCTTGCTTAAATTTAGTGTCCGCTTTCTTTTTATTCAAAAATTTCTTTAAGGCGTCCATTTTTACTTGCTATAATGTTGTAGATGACCTACAGGTTCAAAATCCCACAGCACAATAATTTAAACTTCTATTGCAAATTAAGAAATCATTCCGTTATATCACATAATATTGTCAGTTGTGCGATACTAAAATAATAAAGTTGCTTCAACTTACTAATACTTAAAAGAAGTCCTCCAGCCACCTTGACACCTTTTATTCGCAGAAATCGATTACTTATTTTATTATCTAGTGCTTTAGAGCTTCACTATCAACTCGGTTAAACTTTTCTAATCAGAAAGTTAGTGACTAATTTTAACTTTTAAAATTTAAATGCCAAACATTAACGTGGTTGGGTCTGTCTATGTATTATATTCGAGGAGAATGTTCTTTCGGTAGTTTTAATTCGGAAATGGAATTTTTTAACTCTTCAATTAGTAAAGACGAAGATGACGGTTGCATAAACTTTTCTACGATTCTATCTCCATAAACTCCCCAAGTAAACCAAATAAGGAAAAGGTTTGTAATAACAATGAATACCAAAATTTTGCACAATTTCCACTGAAAATCGTCCAATAAATTGAGGTCAAAGGCAAACGCTGACGAACAATTTATGTATGACAAGAAATTTGTCATATAATTATCAACGTATTCCCACAGTGCTGAATAATGCACCCATAACAGTAGCATAGCTTTCAACTTTATTTTTACGACCTGCTAACATCGGGTATCCGAGCTGTCAGGTCTACAATGGGTTACGGATGTGCAGGACACCAGTGACCAGTGAGTGAGAAATAACAAGTGGCAGAGAGAACTCACGAATCCGATAAATGACAACTTATGACGATAACAAACAGCACACAAAATGACTTGACGTTTTCTTGTGACACTCCAACTTCTATTTACGTATTTTCTGGCGCTGCTGGGGCTGAATAAATATGGAACGGATAATCATTTTTTTTGCATTTTGAAAATCCCGCATCCTAAATTGATAACTAAATTGGCTGGCTACAGGCTCATCCAATGCACCCGCCACCCGACTGCAAGCCACCCGACACCCGACTGCAAGTTACCCAACATCCGACTGCAAGACACCCAACGTTATGCTACAAACTACAAACAAGCCACCCGACGTTATGTTGAAGCCACCCGACACCAGACTGTAAGCCATCCGAAACTCTACGCCCAATGTTAAACCAAATTTTAGATTACAATGGTAATGTAATTTATTTCATGAAACAAGCCAATGTACATTCTCAGAGATTACAAACTTTTGAAGTGAGATTTACTCGCATCAACTACTTGAGACCTTTATCGAGGTATGGACTAAAGTAGAGAAAATTTAGACACAACAGTAAACCATGGTGTGGTTTACAATATTCTAAGTTAAGAGCTTTTACTAATTGGGCTATAAATGATTTTTGATAACGATTTGTTTTACAAAATAATGGCTTAAATAAGCTAAGATTATTTCTAAGATTATAGGTATGAGTTTCCCTGTTGAAGGGTGGAAGCAAGTGGCGCAGGCTGTCCTTATTCTTTAAAATTGAATTTCCGAATCGTTACAATTTTTTATCTCTTCTGGTGCTGAGTTCAGTCAGAGAGAGTTGATTTAACACTGATGTAATTAGTAATTAGAGTGATTGACATAGAGACGGTTAGGTGTACAAACACGGCTCATTTTGGGGTATTCTTATTTCATATTAGGTTAGGTTCGACAAAAATTTGAAAATAGTGACGGATAGGAAAAGAAATAACCATATTGGGGTATGTTAATTTCGTTATGGGTAAGGTTCATTTGAAAATTAGGAAATAGTGACGGATGTGAGACCAAGATTTTTGAGAGAGATATTTGAAAATACCTATGTTACAATTTTTAAATTTTGGACGAAACTAAAATAAAATAAACATACCCCAATAAGGACCGTGTTTGCACACCTACCCGCCACTATTTTCAAATTTTGGACGAACCTAACCTAAAAAGAAATAAACTGTTGTAAACAGGCTGTAGCTATGTAGCGGTATTTGGGGGCGGGGTAGGGGGTGCAGGAGGTGGGGCGATTTAGTCAATTTTTCTGTGTTTTCTTATTGAGTGGTCACATGACTCAATTCTGAAAATAGAATTCAAAAAAGTTGAGTTTTAAGAAAAGGGGGC
>JAAAYG020033838.1:0-14687 GCA_009936455.2 Tomocerus minor
CCACTTTTCCCATATTTCCCACTTTTCCCAGGTGCCCATCAAAATGGGGTGGGAAATGGGAAAAGACGAAACCATGGTATATATTGATGCAGAATAGATAAAATGTAACATATATGACAGGATAGGTAGGTCCAATTGGATTTTTCACTTCATACGTCCATGTTTGCAAGTATGTTCAAAAATAAACTGATCAGCTTTTCCATATTGTTGAAATTTTGCTTTCTCTAGTTGCATTATGACAATTTAGTGCAGATGTTGCAAAATAGGATTGTTGCTTCCACTTCATTGAAATTAATAGACCAGATGGAAATAAACATGAAATTATTAATTGAAGATATTTGTTGAAGAACGGTATACCTAGCAGGGTAATAGCTGACACAAAACTACAAATAAGACTTAGAGCTACAGGTATGATATTCATATCTCTGCCGGCCATAAGAAAATCCTCGTTGCTTTGATTTTTATTGCCAAAGAACCCAAAATACACTCCAATGGCCGCAGATACAAGTAACACAGAAGCAAAAACTGAATATTCGGCAGCTCCAAACTTATCAGCCAAATCAGGATTGGAATCCATTTTATTGCAAGGTGTCTTTAAAAATAGTTTTTAATGAAATAAACTGAAAAAGAACGAAGCAACGTTAACAGAATTAGACTTCTGACTTTATTACTTAGTTCCCCAATCTCCAATTGACGAGTAAAAATGGATCAACATGATTTTTGATCGGACCATCTGTATTATTGTCCTGTCGTGACGTGACGAAGTATTTTTTATCGATTCCATTGAAAGGTTTAAAGACAATTTAGCAAATCATGACGATAATTGAGGTCATCTGAATTCTGTATATGATTATCAGTAACAACCGTTTACGTTTATTTATAGCAATTAATATGATTTGATGTTGATAAACGAAAGAATGATCTTCATAGTCATTTATCATTCCTAATTCCCCAAATAACTGATAAGGAGGATTTATAAATGTAAACCAATGAGCGTAATATTGTTCTAAGGCTGCAGAAAAAAATCTCTTTAATTGATGGTCTATATAGCGATCAAGTGTCTATTAAAAATTTATTAAATTCCTGGAGAGAATTGTTATAAATAATAATCATGAATGGTAGACACGCATGGAAGATAGCTTGGAATAATATGACGTTATTCTGCACAAAAGGTAAAATCTGCTATATCCCTACATGCGTGTATGATGATTTTGTGATTATTAATGAATAAATGAGATTAATGAGAGGAATTCCATAAATTTTATGTGTATGCAATAGATCTTTATTACTATGTAGTTGAAGTATTAGACAATGTTCGCCCAAAGGCCATCCATACAGTACAGACATAAATAGTATTGACGCTCACGTCAACATGAGATTATCGTTTTGAATAACACCTGTAATTTAGTGGGAGATAATCGCTATTATCATGACTTGTCGAAGGTCGCTTAGTAGATACACACATACTCTCCGTAAATATCATAAGCACAATAAGCGAAGGGCCAGAAACATCTTCCGTTTTCATTAGGACAACCAGGAGCCTGAGGGACAGCAGGTGCGAGATATTCTTGCTCAAGGGCAGGACTCATTGCAAATCTAGATCTTGGATTGAAATATCTAAGTTTTCTGGAGACACGAACTGTTTTCGGGGACATAGGCATTTGACCTGTGCTCACTGGTACTGGGGTGAATTTAGCATTCGTGTGGGATGCTCTAAGAACGCCTCCCCCAACCATGCTTCTTGGTGGATAAGGCAATGGAGCGACTTTAATCCACTGAATCTTTTCGTCAGACTGGACAGAACTCCGTTGAATTAATTCCAACTTTACTAAAACATCTGGAAAATCACAATGAAATGCCTTTGTAATTAATTAAGTCGGAAATTTTGAAATTTGAAATGATATATTTATAATGGGAACACACCTTTGTCAGTACGATAGATATTCTTGGAAATATCCACAGGATACAATGTTTTTTCGAATGTGTTGGACAATACTGAAACGACTTCGGGAGGAGATGAGACAGCTACTGGAGGAGAAACCGGAACATCTACTGTGACATCAGAATCTTTTACTTCAACAGAGACTGGCAATGCACTTTCTTTTTTCAACTCGAGCACAGATTCCACGGGAGTTTTCGTTTCGACAAGAAGTGCAGAAACGGGAACGGAAGGAGCTTCGGCTACAGAAGAAACAGATTCGGAAATGCCTTCGGCCACAGGAACGGATTTTTTATCCACACCAGAAACTTCATCATTTATAGCGTCCACTTCCTTCTTAAACACATTTATCAAAGGTTCTTCAACAACCACTGGCTTATCTTCCTTCAAAAGGATGTCTCCTTCCACTAAAGTTGGAACATTTTCCTTTATGGCTTCAGGATCAACGACGGTTTCTTTGAGAACGGGTTCCTCCGTCAAAACTGCAACTAAATCGGGTTTTACCGAGATTTTCACAGGTGAAACTTCTAATCCGTCAACCACAGCTCCCTCAGGTACAACCACAGAAGGAATTGCAGATGTTACAGGTTCAGACACAATAATTTTTGATAAAGATTCCTCAGTGTCTGTTAAGGGAACTTCTGGAATGCTTTCCTTGACAGTCTCCACAACTTGAACAACTTGAGGTGCTACATCGGATTCCAAAACTGCTTTCGGAATTTCCGCTTCAGCAACCGCAATGATATCCGGGAGAACCGGGGATGGTTCAATGGCTTCCTTCAACTCTACATTTAATAAATCTACGAAAAAAAACATTTTCAGGGATTATTTTTGAAATTATTTTTAATAAGTAACAAAATGATGAAGGAAAATGTGGATTTAAATTACCTGGAGGGCTAACAACATCAATGACAGCACTACTAGAGTGCCCTATAAGGCTAACAGCAAAAATGACAAATGAAATTCTTAGATTCATAATCGTTGAAACTTGTAAAACCGTCCTTTAAAAAAGTGAATCTACCTTTGCTGAGCCTTGAAATGAAACTGAGTGAGAAAAGAGAGATGCCTACTGGTTTATATACACAAAGATTGTAAATGTGGAACATTAAAAAGGAGCAAGTTCAAGGGCATACGACAGCACAGAAACATTCAGAAAGGAGGAAATATTCTTTATGCTTAAAGATTTCGAGTCGGGACTCCCGATCCCGACTCTACCTTTATTTAGGAGAGGACTATTTTCTAAAGTGGGCTACAGTGTCACCTACTTACCCACAAAATTCATGAGTACCTTCCATAGCCAATTATTATGTAACGTTTCAAGATACCTGGCCTAATGGTCACTTATTAGTACAGAGATATATTCTTTGGAGAGAGGCCTTCACCTTTGTTAGCTCCTCTTTCCTTCATTCTTCCTTTTTCATGGTGTCTGGCATTAGCATTAACGATCTAAATACTTTGCCTTATATTCACCTTTGTTCACTATAGCATTTAAGATATAGCCAACTTTTACCTTTGAATTTCCTTCAGACGCCTCTAGGCACATTCAGATCCCTTCAATGCACGATGCCCTTGGAAGAACAAGGGAAACGAAATGAAAATCAACAAGATGTCAATACCCGGATGTATAATTTGGCTGCATGAAAAATATATTTATAGAATTCTGTTTCTAAAACAAAACAGCTACCAGAAAACTAAATTAAAACTACGTGCTTTATTTCACATCTTGAATTCCTAATAATGACACGAATATTTTCATTACGAAACTTTCTCACTGATGATTACAAAGAGAAGCAAAGTTTCTGATGAGTTTTTACCTGTTCAAAGTGTAGAAATGATCTTAATGACAATATCTTAGGGTTCAAGACTTTAACAAGAAATTTTCATTTCAACTTGAATTAATTAATGGACACAACGCTCAGACGACATATGATTACATAAGGAAACACGGCAAAGATTTTATTGTCCTCTAGATTTACTGCCTAACATTGCTTATTATAACGAAAATTGAAACAAAATAATTAAGGCCACTATAATTGATAGTGTAGATTTTCGTCCGTATTATCGGAATATCATATAATTGGGTACTGAAAATCGTTTCCTAATGTTTGCATTGTGAATGTAATTTGTCGATTCTCTTTGGTTATTGTTGTATTGATTTTTCTGAGTAGTTTCATCCTCAATTTCCCATGGTCTAGAATGAATAAAAATTAATTCAATTGTAAAAATACAAAAACAGAGTGAAAATCCCTAAATACATAAATACATAAATATAATATATCATGAAATTAAAGCGTCAATCGAGAAAAAAGGTACACTTACTGCTTTTCGTTTGAAAAATAAACATCTCCATCAAACTGTACTGATGATGTAGAGATTTCGGGGTATACAAGTTTTGGTTGCTCAATTATATACTTGACACGATTACTTTGGCCTGGCTGAGCTCTTAAAATAATATCTCTATGTCCTCCTTCAATTGTCATGATGAAATCAAATGACAATATTATAATGGTTCCAACAAGTTGCTTCTTTAAGTTCCGAGAGTGAAAACCAATTAAAAAAACTTTAAATTATGCAAGAAATAATTTTATGACTTATAACATACAATTAAAAATAATTTTATGCTAAAAATTCGGAAAATTTTCCATGAAAAATCTTTTGAAAGATGAAATATTTAGGAGTGTACTTACAATTGAGAAGATCATTGTGTAATCAAAGGAATTCAATTCAGTGGCGTGTTATTTCAGGATTGACACAGTAATAAATCCGCTAAGATTTGGAGTTTTCTTTCCGGCAGTCAGTGATGAACTGATGGATGCCAAAGGGGAATAAATGCGTTTTGTAGATTAAGCAGTCAACATTTATGATTTATTTATAAGTCAAGATTTGAGCAAGAACTATTTTAAGATTGTTTACGACTTTTGAAGTCATAAAGCTATTAAGTAACACCAAAGAACTAAGTAGGTACAAAGTATTTATACCACGAAGGTTAACTAGGGAAAGTTATCTTATGAAATAAATTGACAATCATTGCATCGCATCCACTTGGCCAATATGATCTTTTCTTTCTATAAATAGTAAATATTCTAAAGACTCCAATCCTTCGGCGGTATGAAGCCTCCTGACAGAATAATAGTTTGACTCTGACCAACACAAAGACTTAATTTTTCAATTCATTGCATCCATTCACAAACGCAGGTTTCCATTAGCATGCATACCAAATAAAGGTGAAGCAAGAATACTCAGTTTACATTATGAAAAGAGTGTAAGTGCCGAAACGAACAAACAAACAAACAAGGATTACCACTTCAAATAACATGGGATCACTATTTCTTTGATCTTGAGTGATCTTGAATAATATATTCTGCTTTTGGCCTATACTTCAATAATGGCTCTACAATTTGGAATTTTAAAGAGTTGATTGTTTGCTCAACTCTTCAGACTTAATGAAAGCGAAGGTATATCAGACTACGAGACAGAAGAAGAGGAAGGGGTGTTTGGTTTTACGTTGCTCAACTTAAATACGATCTATTCATTATTATCATGTTCATGTTCTCTGGAATTTCATTTAAAAAAAATTGGAAATTCACCCTTGAAGTTCAGACACTTCATTCGCATTCAGACTTCACCGTTGCATTGCGGTACATTTGAATTTGGATTTATATTGAAAATTATGATTTGTTTTAGAAATTTTATTTAATTTTTGGAATTTAATTATTTCGATGCAATAAATCGAAGTATCTGCTTTTTTTCTTTAGTCTTTGGGTAGTGTACATGGCCGTATTGAGGGGGTGGCATACCGGGCAAATACCCCCCCCCCCGAAATCCGAGAAAATGAGGAAATTTTTGAAAAAATACTCAAAATTTTCCGCGCTTATGCTTAATGAGAAATATTTCATCAATATTTGGGCTAAAATCGCAAAATTTTTCGCACTACGCGCGAATTGGAGCGTTCAAAAATATTGTAATAAAATGTATTTAGCTTTGCCCCCCCCCCCCCGAAACTGAGTTCTAAATACGACCATGGTAGTGTATGATCGGTGCGCGGTGTTTGATTTCCATCACTCGCTCTTATGTCAGCGGGAGAAAAAGTAAAGTCGGTGGGTATTATTACTCCGTAACAACTAACCGGTAACTAAGAAATCAACTGGATTTATTTTTCCTATCATAGACATTTTCTATGCAGTAGAAATGACAGATTGAAACGGAAACCACCTTTGGAGTTTATTTGTGCAATATAATTAGATGACATGATGAAATTCTTTAGTAATGAATTGCTAACTTTAGAGCGACAGATAATAATAATTTAGATTTGAAAAGGCAGTGTCAATAATATACAATATCTACAAATAAATATATAGAAGGAGAGAATAATGGAACTGGATTGGTTCACCGAATCCTTTGTATTTTACCTTATTTTGATCTCTATTTCACTTGATTTCCTGGTAGGTATCTACCTACGGTATAGACAGGTATGGTATACGGAGCCTAATTGTAAATATGTACATAAAAAACATTTATCTAAATTTCCAATTAATGGATGCAGATTCCGAATGAACAATCGCATTTAATGACATTAATGAAATTAAAAGTTTTGCATGGGTTTGTTCATTGTAGCGTAAAGTACTGGTGGATTCCCGATATGAAGATCTTCCGGCAGAATTAAAGACTTTCTATTCACCGGCATCGTATGAACAGGCCAGGAACTACGAGTACTCTTATAACAAATACGAAGTTTGCATGTCAATTAACAACTTCGCCAAAAATGTTGTAAGTAAATGCTAAAATTCAATTCTTCAATCCACAGATGTTTGTTTAAAAAAAAATATTTTAATTGGGTTATAAAACGCAATTTGCACAGAGTTATTTCTTGTTCCCCTATTACCTGGCGATGTGGCACTGCAGCAAGTTAATGCTGTCAGCAACTAGAGCATGGCCCTCTAATTGGGATGAGGAGATCGGGACAACCTTTATCTACCACACACTAACGATCGTCATAGAAAATCTGACCATTTTACCTTTTAAGTATTACGAGAAATTCGTGATTGAAGATGCCAATGGCTTCAATCGGAGTTCGACGAAAATATTTTTTCAAAAGTCTGCAAAAAATCTTATGATATACCTGCTAATATACAGTTCATCGGCGACGTTTACAGTTCTTATTGCTAAGGTACATTCACTACACATGCTCATTGGCTCCCAGCAGATCTAATAAATTCTTTTATAAATGTAATTGTAAAAAATAAATGTAATTCTATAAGTATTTTATCCGAAAATGTAATTTAATCCGTTTTAGCATTCTGGGACATATTTCTACATTTTTATTTGGCTTCAACTTTTGATTGGCGATATTTCTCTGTCGTACATTTTCCCATGGCTAATTGATCCAATCAGTAACAAGTATAGTCACTTAAGAGAAGGTGCATTGAAGAGCCGATTGGAACGATTGGCTCAACAAGTGAATTTTCCCGTATCTGAAATCCTCCTATGTACTTCTAAATCCTCTAGTCATACAAATGCATACTTAGATGGAACACTTACAAGCAAACGAATTGTATTGATGACAAACTTGGATAATGTAACTGATGTAAGTAATTGAATAGATTTGCTAAAAAAATAGATACCTAACGGAATTTCTTAAAGAGTGTAATTATGGTTTTAGGAAAATGTTGGGAATGATTCTACAGTGCAGGAAGAGATTGAAGAATTAGCAGCAGTGGTAGCACATGAGCTGGGACATTGGAATGGACTTCATCAGATAAAAGAATTTATATACGAGAGAGTCAGAATCACTTTTCTTGTCGCGATATTCGTCTTGCTTTACCGACATGGTCCTATATTCCAAGTCTTTGGATTCCGCAAAGGAGAAATGCCAATTTGGGTAGCTGTTGACATCATCAAAGATAATATCTTGATTACGTTCTATTTGGTACTTTGAAAATAAGATCATCATCATAAAATTATTTCAACGAAAATAGATTCTTCACCAATGAATACGCTGATAATAATAAATAATACGCTATAAATATTCCAAAATTAGATTACTAATATCCTGGAAAGTTTATTGAGCAGAACACTTGAAAGACAAGCGGACAATTACGCAGTAAAGTTGGGATTGGGAGGACCTCTTAAAAAAGTTCTTTGTAGATGTTCCGTAGAAAACTTGAGTTTTCCGATTGATGGTTAAACATACTCATTTTAATTTTATTGTCATCATTTTTTTTATAAAAAAGAGTTTTCTACGTGCATATTAATATTATCTAACAATGATACGGACTTTATTGCATAATAGATCCTTTGAGCCAGTTTTGTGAAGGTGATCATCCGACATTGCCAGAACGGATTATTAATATTGATAACGAAATGAAAAAGTACGAATAGCAAAATCGCAGATTAATACTATGAAGACTGATATTTCTTTAGGTCGGAATTGCAGAATAATTATTATTGTATTCAATTCAAACTAAATAGCCTCTACAAATACAAAACAATTTTTTATCTCTTGTTAAACATTATAAAACACAATCACAACCATACACTAAAAATGTATTATCTTTTTTCCGCAAATTAAATAATTTGATCTGACCTTCATGCTGAGAGGATTAACCTTGATATTCCAATGTATCAATTCCAAACTATCAATAATTCAGTAACATCATTCCGCGAACTATCACTAAATGGTTTTTATTTTGAAAAACTACCGTTGTGCATCATTTTATTCGTTTTAGTTTGTATAAAATTTGCTTTTGCAATTGAGATGAGATGAGTCTATTTTTTCTGAATAATATAACATAACATAGTACGTAAAAACTAAAAACATCGAGCTTAATTTTTTTTTAAATATCATAGAATCATTCATGAGGCATAATATATTTCCTATTCCATCACATTGTTGCTGTTTCCGTATGTGGAAACTCCATGCACTTTCAAAGAATGAGTTTTCAGTATTCCTTTAGAACGGAAGGTTCCATTGCAATAGAAACATTTGAAATCTCTGTCATTCCGATGTACTATTTCATGAGCTGTCAAAAAAGCTTTGGTTCTAAAATTTCGATGACATAAATTGCATTTGAATGGGAATTCTCCTGTGTGTAACATTTTGTGCGTTTTTAAATTACCTTTTTGAGTGAAAGTCTTAGAACAGATTTCACACTTGTAAGGTTTCCTTTTCAGATGAGTAATTTCATGGTGAAATAGACTTGTTTTTAATGTAAATGACTTATAGCAGACAGAGCACACAAATCTTTGTTTAGGCTTTATATCTCTTCTTGGTTTGCCAACAGGAATGACCTTTTTGTCCTTGAACTGAAACTTAATAGTATCAGTTTCTCTTAAAATGCAATCTGTCATTTTTGCAACACTTAGATTCATCGGGGATAACAAGCGAGCTGATTTACGCAGTGGGCTATCTTTTACAATGGTCTTAGATGAGTCGTAAACTTCAGAATTAAAATTTCGTTCAGGACTTGTTTCCCTGCAACACGTAATTACGTAAAAATTTTAATTAATTTGGGAATATTCATCAGTACAAAATCATTCCCACAATTTACATAAATTAAACTATTTCAATAAACAGCAAGATATTCATTTCATTAATCATTGAAATCACATTTCGAGTTTACTATATACGTATATACTTATTGCTTACTTTCTGATTAAGTCGGAAAGTTGGATTTTAATGTCAAGAAAATTGATTCTCTGGTTTCTGACGGCATTAGGATCAGTATCCTCGGAGGTAGTAACGACAGATCCCTCCAGTTCCGGTTCCACATTTAATGTTTCACAATTTCCATTGCATTCCTTTTCAGAGCAACTACCGGTATCTCCGATTCTGTTAACAATAAAAATACAGTAAAAATTGATGAGCAATTCGTATTCTCATTCCCCATTAAATCAAATGAGATATTTTGGAATGAATCTTCGTGTATGTACTTACTTACTGTTACAGTTTAAACCATATCCATTTCCGTTCTCTGGATTTCTATTAGATTCCAACTGAAGATAGTCTTTAGGAGAACCAGTTTCCGATATAAGTTTTTCAGGTGAAACAGTAATTGCTTGGGACTGCAAATAGCCGGATTTTCCTTCCTGTACTTCATTATTTTCATATCTGGATGAACAGCCAATTGGTATAGAGTAATAATATTAATAGCAGCAACTAAATTATCAAATGAAGCTCTTCCCATAATAATTAATCAAATTACAGAACTAGTTAACTTATAACTTTCAGTGTTACGTAGTATAAAGGACATGTATATATTATTGCGATATATAATACAATGATTTAAGGTAGATACTTTGTGCCCAAAATAGTTTTAAATGTTTAAAAACGTGAGCAACTAAATTGCTTAGATTTTTAACTTACCTTACTGTTTTCTTGGCCAATTTTCTTTGTTCCCATTGAAGAGCATGATAGAATTTCCTATGTGCTATTAGTTGAGAAGCTTCAGGGAATACTCTTGTGCAAAATAAACACCTATACCAAGTACTGAAAGATTTTTTCTCCATTTCTTTAGGAATAATACTTATAAATTTAAAACCCAATGGAAATCCTAATTTCGAAACTAGACTTTACACATTCTGCTGAGATTCTTTCTGTGTACGTACCTAGTACCTACTTCCTTGTTCCAGAGTACTATAAGATATGAACTGCCGGTTAAAGTTAGTTTAGTGAAATGCTTAGCAGCTGGGCGACCACTTTATAACTTGTACATTATAAGTACGTAATAAAATGTAAAAAAAAAAGTGGCTCTAGAAAACATGTCCGATGAAAGCATGTCACTATATTCCTCTATTACTATGAGGGAACGAGAAACATTTTATGACTTTCTGTTTGCAACTGGAATTATTCTGCGTACGTATACACCCTTCGCCTTCGTAGCTCGACTCAACCGTTTAGTTTTACATACACTATGAAAAATTCTTCATTATGTTATGTTTTGTATATATTATTGTGTCCATATTATAAGCATCTAGTACATTTTATTCTTTCCACAATGGAATATATGACTTATATTTAAGTATTTATGCGAAAGCTATTTATTTTTAGTATAACTATATAAGTATCCCATCCACTTCCAGCCTTATTTCCTGATAATACTCAATAAAACGTCTAATAAATAGGATATTTGTAGGATAGGCCAATACAGTATTATTCAATCTTCTAGAATCTTCGGCAAATACTAATACCTTTATGAGTTTTTGACAAATACATATATTCTGTAGGTCACAAGGGTATAGTGTACATAGGATACAGATACGAAAAGCAATGACTATAAACAGTTGCAGTAGTAGCATAACGAAATATAAAGGGCACGGACTCACTAATGAAGTGAGACTGAGAAGACTAAGGATATCTTGCCTGCATCCCCTCGTATATATACATGTATAACTCCTATAGTAGCATAAAAATGATGAAAAACCCATATATTTATATACAAATGTGGACTTTAAAGATTAACCGTATCAAGACTGTCCGGAAAGGGTTAATAATCATGTAAAATATTTTCAGCTTACGTAGCGTCTAAAGGAAGACAAAAGTTTATCTTCCCTCTCATTAACATTGACTGTACATCTACTTGCTGTAAATTGAAACAAAGATGATGTAAATTAAGTATAATATGATTTGAATGAGAAAAGATGCATAACTGTTGAGTCTGTTGGCTGTTAAAATTAAATTGAGCTTCCCATATCCGTCCTTCATAATTATAGCATTCTCCGTTTGTAGCTTTTAGGATAAAATATTATATTTACTCTTTGTATTCAAATCTCATGCAATAAGCATTTTATAACTGCCAACTTTTTCTTAGCATACAGAATACAGACTATGGACCGTCAACAGATGTTCTTTGGTAGAAACACTTTTTTATGCAATAATATCACGATTTTTATGTGTGAGACCATTAAGAGAATTTGTTAGCTAGGCAAATCTGTATTTTCTATATATGTCATCCATAATTTGTAAAAAAAAAATATGTCAAAGAATTAAATAACTATGTTATGTTCGATTGAAAACACTTCTGTGTGGCAAGATTATATTTGCATAAAAATGGTGAAGCTAACACAGTTGAATAATGCTGATATGGATGGAAGTATTTATTATTACATAAGTAATAAGTACCTCATTGTGCTTGTGTGTACAAAGTCAATACCATTACTACGCGTAATTACAATACTAACTAGTGAATACTCAATTATTAAACTCTGGGTATAAATGCTAAAAATCATTTCTTACATACATACAAACCAAATTGTTCATAAAATCAAAGTTTAAATTGATCTTATGAAATAGCTACACTATATAACATCTTAAAATTCAAGTTCAACACAATATATTTGATAACAAAATAAGTAAAAAGAGTAGATTTAAGTTCCAAAAATACCATAAATTATCAAAGTGTACAATAAATACATGGTATAAATGGTATAATGATACCCTGAATATAATATTCATGATATTAAAAATGAATTTCATATAGATATACATCTCATGATATACAATTAAAATACATTTTTGAGTAGGTAGGTACAAAATTTTCTATAGATAGTCTGGAAAGATTTATAAAAAAAATATGTCATCACAATTACCTAAAGTTATATTTTATTTGCTATACGTATAATCATTTCAGCGAAGTCATGTAGTACTTACTAAGTAACTTTACTAAGTAACTTTAACCTGAGCAAACATTTATTTTATACGCAAAGCGTTATTAAAAATTCTTACTTAATTATATTCTTCTTATAAATAAAGCATTTAATTGGCTAAGCCACACGTACACATTTCCTGAGGGTGTTCATTGACTGTCTTTTGATAATTTTTTCTGGATGTCATCTTTGATTGAAATCAAAACTACTTTCGACCGTTTTTAGAGTGAACATCTTGGTGGAGTTTTAAACCCCACTTATGCAAAAATTGTTTATTACATTGGCTGCACTTGTAGAGTTTAAAAATACGATCTGTTCTAATGGCGAGATTGTTAACTGGTTCTTTTAAGCAACCGGACATTGGAACCACTGGAACAAAATCATCATTTGAATCTAGTCGTCTACTCTTAGCGTTTTCTTCTTCTTCCAACAAATCTGCTTCTCTTTTAATTCGAATCAAATTCTCATCGCATTTGGATAATTTGATCTCTACCTTTTTGTTGATACAGGCATTGTATACAATTTGGCAATCCTTGTCATCATTTTCAGTTTGTAATTCGTCATTAGAAAACTCCGTATCAGCTTCGGAGCCATTTATTACAACAGTGGAAGCGGTATCATCCCTAAAAACCCAAAAAAATGTACATAGAAAATGTTAAATTCAAACGCAAAATGTCAATATTGGCCTTTTCAAATTTTCTAAAAGCCTCACGAATTTGTATCGCCATCAAAAAGTTCGTTTGCAGAAGAACATGCATCATTTGCATGTATTTCCATTGTGTCTGTTGAGTCTTCTTTGTCACTCCATTCATTTTCTTCATTCGATATTTCTTCATTGGAATTGGAACGATAATTCTTCAACCTAAAACGGCATCCACAAAGCACATTATATTAAACAAGAATTAGAAGTTACAAAAATTAATTAGAAATTACATACGTTGCAGATAATAATAATTATAATTCCTTAATTACTTACTCCTCCAATTTCTTGTCCAGCTTTCTTTTCCTCCACTGTTCTGCGTGATTAAGGTTCCTATGTTCCACCAACTGATGAGATTTCGGATACACTCGTGTGCAAAATAAACACTTGTACCAAATTGTATATTCCCGTGTCATTGCAATTTAGTTCACGTTTGCAAAATTGTGTAATTACTATTTGTAAAAACCTTTGGTGTAGGTATGTACTAAATAAAAACTGTAAACTCTCTGCGAGTTTCAGGTTTCAATGAATCTCGGAAAAATACCTAAGGAACGTGTACTACGGAACAAGGTCGGACTCAGATTTAATCCCAAAATTAATTGCTTATAAATATAAAGTGTAAAGCAATTGCAAACTTCTGAAGAAAATCCAGAGCAATAATTATTTATGATTTCTGTTCAGTTTGCGAATGTGTATATAGTAAACTTTAAAATTGTGGAAATAAAAACCTAAAAAACTGCCAGTACATTTTATTTAGCGCGCAGTAGTGTTAGTGTTGTTTGAACGAGAGAACCTTTTGCTCGCACGGCCAGCTTTGTGTAAGTCAACAGGTTTTTATTATGGTGTACGTGTGTATAGTCTGTAGTATGTACAGAATATGTATTGTATGTATACCAATACTCTCATCTCTGCAACAATACATTTACATTTCCTACAGGGTCAACCGAAAGACCTTGAGTCTAATACATAAATGCAGAGGATATTTTTGTACTAGAGCGATACTATTGAATACAAACGAATGAATAATTAATTGAAATAATTACACTAGTTAACTTCACTAATTAAATGCACAAAATAACCATAATAAAATTGTTTTATAGGGATATGATATGCTTGCAATTCATAAATATAAAATATCATATCATATATAATAAATTTTTCTGTAACGAGAAAAAAAAGGAAAAGTATAGAAACTCATTGAACAAGAATAATTATTGGTCAAAATATATATGTAAAATCATCCCTAAAAATATAAATACTGTTTGGGAAATGAAAATTATTGTATATATAAGAAGCTAATGAATTTTTGCATATGTAAAAATTATGCTGGACTCGCTCCCTTAAATAGTTTACGGTGGCTGGTAATTTTATCTGACCCTATAGGAATTCATCCGGTTTGTTTCAGAG
>JAAAYG020033860.1:2573-14683 GCA_009936455.2 Tomocerus minor
TATTTCTAAAAGGAAACATGGTTGTTACATGAAAATGCTGCTACTTTTTAACAATATATTAAGTAAAGGCCGAAGATAGCAGATTCTATACTGTGGTTGAATGTTCGCATCATGTAGGAACACAAAACGACATAAAAACTGTAGTTTTACTGGTTTCAAACACAAATTACCTGGTGTGACGTGTGATGTGATGTCATAAAAGATGACAAGAAATGTAGATGACATCTTCTTTTGGCTGCTTGCTAAGTTGCTACAGTTAGCATTGAAGACTGTTTGTAGGCACATTGAGAATGTTCAGAAAACCATATTTCAAATTGAGTGTTATACGTTATACCGAGCATTGTTATATTTACTTCTCTCACGGAGATATAACTTCGAAATTTTGTTCTACACAGTCGAATTTTAATCGTGAACTACAGCATTAGATTTTTATATTTTACACTTACTGCATTCCTTATACTAATCCACTATGGCTTTCGAAAAATCTCTATAGGTATATAGTGACACATTTTGTTCAGTTGTATCACACGCACATACATAATATACGTTTCTTGTTTGTATTTGCACCGTCACTTAACTAATGTGCCTTGTATTGCTGCATTTTCCTGTTGAAACTAATTGTTGTATCCAACCTTTGCCAAGATTGGATTATACATTTGGAAAAAGATTTTCTACTAAAATCTTGTATTATGTATTATTCATACATTCCAGGTCGGTCAATCCTTCTGGTGGCCCTTGTAAGAAAATTTTCAGTTTATTATTTAAAATCTTTATTCCAAATACCATAGCTTAATTGAAGCTATCCATACTTTACCTACTATATATATTGATATTTAATTTGTACAAGGTTTTTGGAGCGGTGTCGTTTTCTGTGATTGCATTCTACTTGCAGCTATCATTATACAACATATTATCAAACTCAATATTTAAATTCGATGAACATCGAAGCACACATCCATATGAAATACGCTTTCGTCCAAAATATGAGAAGAATTTCTTAAAGTGGAAGGATGATAACACTCTTTTGGATATAGAAAACTTTCGGTTTATTACAAACAATAGTTCATTATGCCAACGTTACAGTAATAGGAGTAAAGAAAAGCTCCTTCCTATTTTGATACACTCTGGTCGTTACCATTTTGAAGAAAGAAATGCCATAAGATCAACATATGGCTCAATTAAACAGTACAAAAGTTGGAATATAATTTTAATATTTTTGTTGGGAGAGTCATCGATGAAGTCTAGTGATCTTCGACTTGAAAAGAAACTTGTAATAGAAATCTCAACGTTTGGAAATATTGTTATAGGAAGTTTTGTTGATATTTACGCAAATCTTCCGTATAAACATTTAATGGGTTACAAGTACATTTTAAACTACTGCTTTTGGGCGGACTACGTTTTAAAAGTGGACGATGATATGTTTATAGACATTTTCCGAATCATAGATGCTAATTTACATAACCCTAGTAAAGGTGGCAAGCAAGAAGAATGGATATGTAATATATTTTCCAATACAAATCCGATGAGAGATCCAAAATCCAAGTATTATGTAAGCAAAGAAAAATACAGTGAAGATGTATACCCTACTTACTGTTCCGGATGGTGCTACGGAATTACTGTGGATTGGATATACAAAATATATTCAGTTAGTCATCGTGTGGACTGTTGTATTATTGACGATGTGATGGTCACCGGACAATTGCGAGAATATGCAGAAAAAGTCTACAACGATACTGCCATTTTACAATACGAGTTTTGGGAAGAAGTTAGTACCGACACTCGAGATTACGAGAATTTGTGTCTGAAAAGACATGATGACAGTGCGGAAAGACACTTTGGAACGGTCGTGTATGTTCCTAGAGGGGAATATTTTCAGCAGGACATGTCTTGCTTATGGAATACGACCTTGCAAAGTTACATATAAATTAACAAGTCACTAAAAGTGTACAAGACTTTTTGTTAAGTTCTACCGCAATCATATTCAGTTCTATCCTATCAGTTCTTCGAGTTTTAACTATACTGCTAAAAGGGTGTGTGCATACTTAAATTACAACTTACAATTTATGTCATATAAATGATGGTGAATTTTTTGCTTTTACTAAACATCATTTATTAGTACTTAGACTTTTACACACTGATCACGAGCATACAGATACACAATGTCATCTAGAATGTGTCAAAACCTTTCATCGTAATAAACAATTATACGTTTATATTTAATTATTTACAGTTACTAATACAATTTCGTTAAATCAATCATCTCAATGCGATATGCGATTTTACTAACTAATTAAAAATTAGTTAGGCATTATTTATAGTTTTACCAGTTTTTTTTACAAATACAATGGGTGAAATACAATAATTTTTCACAATATGGAATTATTCTTGGCATCTTTCAAAGATATCTTATTTTACAGATAATGCATGCATGTACTACTTACTTGTGTCACTTACATAAAATACAATGGAATTTATACAAATACGACTTTGCATGCATAAAGACAGTTACATGCACAAACTGCAATGCAAAGCCAGCATGAAGCAGCAGCATCCAAAAACCAGCAGAGTGAAACAAAATACATCTAGGAAAATGAATTTATGTTTGCGTTTCTGACTGAGCCAGACGAAACAAAGTGAACGTTCACTATGAGACATCTTTACTTTTGCTGCAACAGCAAAGCATAGGAACATAGCACTTTTCCACGCCAGACAGAGCTGGGAGCTTCTCTGGGCAACTGTTCGGTGTACTCTTATTCTGTCATTCATGATATGAAATACCTTCAATTTACTGAATTTACATCTATCTACATTATGGCTTTGTTCTGCCCCGTCTTGTGAGAATTTTTAATAGCTGATAATACTGAGATGAATGAAATGTATGATGAGATGTGTAAATATATGCCTTTGGTCTACCTTGTTCTAAAAGGAACTTTGAAAATTATTCAGAAATTGACGATTTTATGAAACATTGAAATTATGAGGTATTGCCTGGTGTCTGTGCAGTCTGGAGCTGCCCGTTCGAACTTTAATATTTATAATTCTTTTTTTATTGGAAGCGACAGACGACATTCATAAAACCCCTTGTAATGTTATTCTGCAATTTTTTTTTCCTATGTGTAAGTAGTAATAAATAGAGCCTAGTGCCTACCCTTAACAAACGTCCATGGTGTAAGTAAGTAGTAATGAGTAAAAATATTAACAATTATCTTAGTTAAAATCTAGTTTTACCTATATTTTATTATTATATTCTGTGTCTAGTCTAAAAATTCAAATGTTAAACCAATTATTGTTCATTTTCAATATTCCCTTTTCTGTTACTTCTCTTTTCTATTACACGTAAATTGTAAATTGCAAAATACAATCATTATTGCAATGACAGAATGTTATTTTACTCTTATGTAATAAAACAAAAATTGCTTTATTGTTACAAGCTGGTCAGTGTTTCAATGTTTGAAAAAAGTGCTTGAAATAGGCAAAAATATTGCGCAATATTGACCGTCGTATGTAAGTTGTGCCTTTATTAACCAATTTCATCAGTTGTAATGAAGAATGTGGGGAGGCTTTGTATGATAATGTGCCATTATAAATGTAATTTGGAAGATAATAACTGCTGATAATTTCAATTATCCAAAATTATTTGTGTATGAAATTTATAATCAGATCATTTTTACGTTTTAGAACGTCTTGAATATCACAAAATTTAATTTGGGTCGAAAAAAGTAACGGGTAAAAATTTGCAATCAAAATAAATTTGTAGTTGAGCAGGAATCGAGCTCCTGATTTCCACTCTTGGAGTCAGGTGTATTAACCACTAGGCCAAGTTGGCGCGCTTTTTAGCTTGGCTTAGTGGTTAACGCGTCTCACTCTCTGTCGGAAATCAGCAGTTCGATTCCTGCTCAACTACAAATCTATTTTTATTGCAACTTTTTTACCCGTTACTTTTTTCGGCCCAAATTAAATTTTGTGATATTTAAGACGTTCTAAAACTTAAAAATGATCTGATTATAAATTTCGAAATTAATTCGTTAAACAACTTTAAAACGCAATTTTCTATTTTACTATCGTTTTACACAAATATTTTTGGATAATTTACATTGTAAGCAGTTATTATCTATAATACATTTATATTGACACACAATCTTACAAAGCCTCCCCATTCTTCATTACAACGGATGGAATTGGTTAATAAAGGTACAATTTACCTGTGACGGTCAATATTGCGCAATATTTTTGCCTATTTCAAGCACTTTTTTCAAATACTAAAATACTGACCAGCTTGGAACAATAAAGCAATTTTTGTTTTATTACATGCATAAGAGCAAAATAATATTTTGTCATTGCAATAATGATTGTATTTTCCAATTTACAATAAGTGTATTACTATTATTAAATCAGAAGTACAATATTATGAAACATATTTTCATAATTGTTACTAGACTTATTTATGAACGTTTGTAAGATTGCTATCTCGCCAATAAGGTCTGTTGAATAAGCTATAACAATAATAAAAACAATAAGAAGAACCTCCAGAGTCACCCTAAGTAACTTCATCGAAAATAAAGTTAGCTAGGTACTAGGTACCTACTTTTTACGTCAAATTTTTAAGTAACATTTTGAAGTTTCTGGGCTGCAAAATCCATTTCTGAAGAGACGTTTGCTCAGACTCAGTACAATTCTGAAATGAAATGCTAATGCACCTCGGGTCATTCTTCCTCAGATTTAGGGGTAGAGTTGAGGGTTGAGACGGAGACGGTGGGACACACGGCCCCGCCAAATTGTTGTTGTGCCATGAACCCTAGATATGTGTGTGCGTAATGTGGGGATTTGAGACTATTTATAATGGCACATGAATCATGAATTCTAATTGTCCTAACAGGGATGGTCATCGACGGGAATGACGAGGACATAATGGAGGAACCCGACGACCCACCGCTCTCCAGGTTCTTCATCAAGGTTGACAAAATTGCTGATTTAATATAATCAATAATTATACTTGTACCAAGTTCTAATTCTAATTGTAAGTTGAGAGTGAAACTGTTGACTATGAATAGTGATTAGTGTCCATCCAACTTAGTTTCGTTTCATATACATTAAAATATGTATGTTGCGTAAAAATATTTTATTTCATATAAAGTTCATTTGATTTTTCATTTGATTTCCATATATGTACAGTATGCAGATGCTCATCTCCAAAAGGCTGTACTCAACTCCAAGTGTAGTGTTTGGTGAAGAGTGCTTATGCCTAGAAGATCCAGATTTTTGTATAATAGCTACTTACTATATTAATAGTAGAGAATATAAAAGAGTAGTTAGACGATATTAGAGATTCTGTGTGTATAGTAGTTAAAGTAAAGAGTGCCGGAGGGATCTCCCCTTCTGTTCTGTTGTCTGTGTGAAATGCAAAGTCTGCTGGCTGGGCTGGATGTACATTACGTATGGTATGTGCATAACAAAACATTGAGATCTGCTAGTAGTCGAGCTCGAGTAGTCTGTATTATGCTATGGGTATAGGAGGCAAAGAGAGGGCAGAGAGGCAGGGAAGTCAAGTCGCATGGCAAGAACGAATGCAGCAGAAGAACATAGTAGACTAGATGTTTCAACACAAAATCCTTTCGATCACAGTTCTGCTTTGCAGGGCCGAGCTAACGCACAGACAGAGACTCTCGCTCTTCTCCCTCTGCAATTCATTGAGAAAATAGTAAGTACGGCTCTGTCAAATCGGCCAGACTCTTGTTGGCTACGGCACAAAGTAGTTAATCGATAGAAGAACAAATAGAATAAGACTCGCCGATTGTGGCCCATCACACAATCTCTAACTGCCTAATTAAATGGAAAATATCTATGTGAGACAGTTAGAAAGAACTGGTGCTGGGATGTTATAATCGGTTCTTCGGGCTGTGTAGAAAGAAAATCTTGAGTATATAAGTATATCGTGTTCGATCGGAAGATGAGAATCACGCAGAATTCAATGTGACATGGAGAAAAGTTTAGATTAACAATTTCTCTCGCAGCTGTCAAGGAAGTCGAACGTGAATTCATTTCTTTGCACCCTCCTTTGGTTTTCCTGTTAAATTAGCGGCACAATTAATCACCCCTCCTACAAATCATTGTTAATTGGAGGAAATCCGAATCAGTACAAGTAGAATGTGAATCCGAGAGGAAAATAAATATCTTTTTGCAAAGTTACAGTGACACAGTTTGGTTAATCCCCCTCTTCCTCCTCTCTGTTTCTCTGTGTGCTTTGTGTCCAGTGGAGCAATAGCAATAGTGCACAAAAGTGACAGTGACAGAAAAGTTTCTGTGAAAATAAGTGCACTGGGCATTTATTGGCAATCTCTAGAATGACTATGTCGAAATGTCAGCATAAACTTTAGGGATTGACGTCGTGACTCTCTGGAAATAGAAGTTCAAAGCAATCTTTTTATGCATTATGTACTTGAGCTGCACTAGAATGGAGAAAACAGAGTGTGGGCATGGTTTGCAAATTTTATAGGTGTGTTAGTTAGTAGTGTGTGTCGGAGAGAGTATCCTAAGTATACTGGATAAGAAAACGGCAGAAAGAGAGAGATAGCAAACGGTGTTTTCCCTTCCACCCGATCGATGACATCGTGACAGGAATCTTTGACAGACACAAGAGAAGACATAGACAGACTTGGATAAATTCAACTTTTTTTCCTCGCTCTGCGTCTGTCAATGTCAACCAGACTACCTATATAACTAACCTACGGTCTTCTATATAATCTTTTATGGAGAATCTTTTACTGACAGTCTAATCTAAATATCTCCAGTTCTTCCCCCTCCCAACTACTTGCTATTAGTGTACTAAATCCTATAAAACAGTAGTTAGTACTTTCTGCAACATCTCCTCCACGAACAGATGAAGAAAATCAGTTTTTAAAAAAATAAGAATGTCAATGGCAATTCACACCAAGACGATTTTCTATACTATCTAAGTATATAATATTTAAAAGTGCACTATACATTGCAGGAATATATGAAGTAACTCACTCTGTTCAATTGATTTTTTGTAACAGTAGTGAAAGACAAACAACAGGTCTTACTTGGACTATCGATATAACACAGTAGTAAAATCAAACGAGCAAGATATTCTTCCTCAGAAACTAGAAACTCATTTGTTGCTGCTTTGATTTTATGTGAGTTGGATGTGATTGTGTGATATGTTAAGTTGTTGGCAAAAAAAGACATCTTGAATCTATGCATAATGTCTGTGTATAGTTAAGAGCTGAGGAGCCAACATTAAAGAGAAGTGGGAAAAAATACAAACAGGATTGACTGAGAGTGTAGAATTTGATGTAGGGAATCAAACGGAGGAAAACAAGGCAAGTTGCAATTGACGTTGATCTGCTGATCATTGATCTCTCATTTGAAAACAGCTCATCGCTTGCACGCGAAAGCAAGGAGGAAAACATAAATGAATTACTACACTACTGACAGACAGGACAACTGATCATATAGAGGAGAATATTAATTTTATACTCTCTCTGTATACTTCTATAGACATCCTGCTAATTCAACTAATATGCAAATTATACACGTACATAGGTAAACTAAGCTACAATATAAATGTTCCTTATAAAGTGCTTGCAGATACGCATATTAATTGCATTGTAAATCTGCAAAATGAAAGTTTGCTGTAAATCTTCCCAACTCAATCTCAAACGCACATACTACAAAATCCAGCTCCACAACATCCATGCATAGAAACAATCCATAAAGTAAATACATAATCAATTCAGCCATTAGAAAAGTATTGGAAGATCCTACAGTGCATTGTTGTATTGTTGTACACAAAATCAGTTTACTGACTCAGCTTACGATATGTTGACACATGTGCCTGTTCTCTGTTAAACTTTTCAAATGATATGTTATTATATCATGACAATGTTGTTGTGCTCTGCCACAGATTCTAATAAATACTAAATGTGCACGAAGGAGAATGTAATCTGCATTTGTAATGATGAGCAGCGAATCTGGTTGGATGAATTGAAATTGAATGGAAACTAATGTTTTATTTATCATTTACTGACGGTCGAACGCATCCTAATCAAAGTGGAAGTGAAAACATTGGAAAAGACGTGAACCATATAAAACCCCATTAAAGTCTTTACATTATTGTCTCTTCGTTTTATGAAGCGTTAAACCAAATCTGTCATTTGCAACAGACCTCCAAGGTAAAAGCTCTTTCTAATAAAAACTCAAATGCTAATCATAAATTGCCTTTTTAACACGTTATGACATGTTATTAAAATATTTACATACGCTAAGTAGGTACTACTAGTCCGTTAACCTCTTATTGCTATTAAATTATTTAATGTGAAGTGTGCAGGTGGTAACTATATTAGGACGCACTTATTGCTTGCAAATTATGGCAAAATTAAAATAATTGATGTAATATTCCATATAATAAATGGGATTGGACGATAGGAGATTTAGAAATAGCACTATAAACTTTAATAACCATTTGGAAAGGAACTAAAATTTAAGTGCAGGAACTAAGGAAGCAAAGATTGAATTTAAAGATCAGTTAACGTGACATTTTCACACAGCTCAACTCAAAAATAATCATTGGTTAGGTGTACAAGAGTCAAAGTCTAGAATTAAATAGGACTAATAATGCAACGTTATATCCATGCTTGATTTTTAATAGCTTTAGATAGTATAAAACAACAGAGCATGACTTTTAAACATGCAAGATACAGATATTATGTGGGCAGTTTAGATTTAGTTGGAGTTAGGGCTTATTTTGTGACTTTGTAAAATGCCTTCAATTCTACTGCACATGAGACAGAATCTTTAATCTGTTAACTAATCCTTCTGTCAGCAAATATTCTAAAATGACCATTATTAACGCTAACAGCCTTATGATTACATGCCAATTTGTTATTTGTTAACAGGAACTTTATATTGTCTTGATTTTCCTGTGATTCTGTCGTTCATAAATATATGGCTAGACATGGAGAATAACGTCAAGAGCTCTGTTATACGCACTAACTGTAATTTACATGCTACTACATTAGAACACTAATACATTCTTTTAGTAGACAGAAATGTGAATATTTCTTGGTGGTCATTTTTGCACACACGTTGCAAATCTACGATGCAAATGTTGAGTACACCGTTTATATGCTCATAACTCAGAAATAGGTACTCCTTCATAGAAGTGTAAACAAGCTGGTAGTACATGCATACGCATACGTAAGCAATGAAAGTTATTTCTTTAATTATGAATGGAAGGATATTTTATCTTTAATCTTGACACACAGACAACTCTGTGCATTCAAGTCAACTGTTCTGCATGCCATAAAGTAAAACGCAAAAGGATTTACAATCCTAGCACAATTGTACCGATAAAGATAGTATAGTTAATTTCATTTTCATATGGCTAAAGCTTCAGACACATTATAAAGAATATAAATGCACGCTGCTATAAGCATTACCTGTAATTAACGAGCGATGCAAAAGTTTTAATTCCATTCATCTCAGTATCACAATTACAGTTGTACACAAACCAGGTTCTTATTCTATGTGGCAGTAATTATTTCTAGGGATTTTCATCAATAATGAAGCACAACTCCTTTCAGTCTCCATATATCACATGTAGCTCTACAATCACATGGATTAATTTGTTTACCTATATCTAAGAAATCTTTATTGTGTATAAGTGTAGAGGGTGAATAATGTCCGTAGTAATAATCCACAAAGAATCTGATGCAACAAAAATATATATGTGCTTAGCTTGATGGTTTTATTAACAATAATATAATTAAGGGGAATGATATAAAATTTAATTTCTATCTGCTGCAGTACACTTCTATCTATTCAACTCTCCTCTCATCAATTTGTTCCATGATCTATAATTGAATCGTTATGTTCAATTTGTAGGAAAATAGAGAGTGATGACTCCAATGAGATCTCTCTCTCTCTCTCCTAGCTTTAATAAAATTACAAATGTAAATACACAAATAGTATTATTACTTTTGTTGTACGTACATTAAACTGACTTTAATAGTACATACGTGTACATGGAAAAATCTCAAGGTTTATATATAGTTACTATATACTAACATTAGTTTTGGTCCTGGCACCAAAGGATCATTCATATTGAGTAAATACCATGCACTGGGTTTAATAATATAGATTTACTAGCTTTGCGCTTTACGCTACACTTGTGCTAATTAGTGTGTATCCAAATCAAAAGGAAACTTTCGATAACTCCTCTTCTCCCTTCCCTCTTATCATCTTCCTTTCTCAACAGACTTACTTTTCATATCTAAAAGTGCTGTAGAAACATCGTGTTTTCATTAATAGCCTCAGAGAGTTAGGTAGGTGTGGACATGAAAGAACATAATAGTGACACAGCAAAAAATCCTCTCTACACACATTTTAGTAGTGGCTAAACGTGTCGTGTACGTGCAACGTACAATATGGCTCTTTGGTGAATGCAATTTAGAAGAAACTTTATAATGACTACTTGACTTATGCTAGTTCAAGTAGTTGAGTAGGAGTGCTAGAATATGTTTTCGAAAAGTCAATCAAACGCTAAACAAATAACAATGGAGCATTATTTTCTCTTGCTAAAATTATTAAATTCGCGATTACAGTAGTTTTGTAAGGAAATTGAAGGAACAACAATGCAATATTAACTCTGTACCTATATGTAGTAGCTACCTGTTTATATATTGTCTTGTGTATTATGAGCATTCATGCGGTGCAACCGCGAACAAATGAGCTACTAGCAGAACACGAACTATTCCCAACAATGTAAATGCCTTTCAAACATGTGTGCCCACTGTGCTAACCATCGGATACCGTACAGCTACTGTAATTTAGTGCAATTAATACCAAGACTGTTAATTTTCCTACACTAAACAAAAGAATGAGTTTATTTATAGAACTGCGAAGACAAGTCCAGCTTAATAGCCAAACCTGCCAGCTGCCTAGTAGCAATAGAATAATGCCCTAGGAAAATTATGTCTAACATGTAAAATTGAGTATTAACCAGAAAAAAATGCCCTGTATTACGTTCCCGGTGCTAATTGCAAATTAGTAAGCTCTTTTTCTTTGTTTTTAGTCTGGGCCAAAAAAAAAGAATGCGATACTTAAAGAAGAGTAGTTTTATATATTATGCAGGTATAGACTAACATATGATTATCACTCCTCTTTGTACAGGTTAGCTACATTTATTTTCTATTTAGCTAGCAACACATAGTGTTAACGTCTAGCCCCTTGCTCACACTTTATTTATACTATAATAGAACACAAACAGAACAAGCAGCCAATTAATTCTTTACAGAGTTCACCATTCTTCCTTGCGTTACTCCTAATCTTTTTAACCTTGTCTTATCTTGTACTGTGTTGATAAATAATATGGTAAACACCTCACAGTGCAAGTGTTAGGAGATTATTCGTATATTTTCGTGTGTCTGAACTTTGTTTGCTGTGTGTACGTGTAGTATTTAGCTTCTTAGCCCTACCTAATTGTAAGTCATGCAGGTGCATATAATATTTATGTAGGTATTAACAAAGAATAGAATTTTAGAGATAAGGTGCTGAGAACTTGAACATTCAACAAGAACTTTATCTTTTCCTCCGTTTGAATATGTTGCCCGACTCCTCGACAGGAATTTTTATCTTGTAGGTTGGCCTCTTCTTCTATTCCTTTTCGTCTCTCTCTCTCTCTCTTTTTCGTCCTTTTTAACATGCGTGTAAGTATGTGTGGATCTTTATTTCTTCTCTCCCACTTTTAGCCTCCTATTACTCTGCTAAACTTTTACTGGGCATGAATAGAGATATTTATGGCCTTATGAAATAACTATAAAGGTTGAAGGTTGGAATACAGTCAGACTGGCTACTTACTTGCATCTACTACATCCTACATAACCTCTGTAACCATTCGAGTAATGATATTCTATATAGCCATGTCCACCAACCTAAAAATAGTTTTTACTTTTTATCTTTAACCCTCACCTTCTGTAAAAAGCTTTTCGATACTTTGACACATAATACAAGTTTTTGTTGGCTCTGTTTTATTAGTCTTTAAGCGGGGGAGAACTTTTCCTATACGCAATGCCATACGCAGCTGAGATCAA
>JAAAYG020033925.1:0-14669 GCA_009936455.2 Tomocerus minor
TTCCTAATAAAATGACAAAACAACTCAGTAAACACATTTTTCATCCTAATTAATATTAAACTCGACTTCTGTTTATGTCAACCTTATGTATGCTCAGAGAAAATAGAACTTGAAGCAACTTTAGTTGTAATAAATACATGTCCTTAGTACATGGACTCTTCTGCAACCATTAAGCATATACAACTGCACTGCAGTGTTAATACTCACGTAATTAGTATTGGCAGAAGTAGAATGTCTTGCATGTGTTACCACTAAATATCTATACCTACAGATGTGTAATAAAGTGAACGAAAAATCCTCTATATCCATTTATACATAAAGTGTCGTTTTATGCATAATGTCTTTCCTAATTCCCCAATACTTATCAGTCGGCAGTCTCACAAATATTTGGCATATCAGTTGAGTTGCCAGATTAATTTAATTGCGTCCTGCTGTGTTGCTAGCAGTCTTTTGTTCGAATGAAATGGGGCAGAGTGGCATCCTTCAATTCAAATTGTCAAATTAACAATACTGTTACCTGCATATATATATTAATAAATGCATATAACACTCCCACATATTATTCTTGTCATTCGGAACAAGTACTATGGTCTAACTATTAAAAGTTGTACTTCGGCATGATATTTCATTCAAAACTTCAATCTATGATTTGTGTTTGGGGCATCATGTACTTATGATATTATTTGAGTGGTTCATTCATAGCCTTAGAATTGCATCGTATTATAGCTTTAATTTTGAGACACTGATTAATTAGAAGATAAATATAAGTACTCTGTACATAAGCAGAAGTGTACTTACGTACTAAAAATCTACAACTATAATATAGTCAGCTTCAGAAAACTAAGTAGGTATAACAATAATATTATTACTATGCTCTAAATGTAATATCATGCCTAGCACAATTGTGCCAGAAATAAATGGTATCCTTATTTTACCTGTTATCTAAAGTTATATTTACTTGGTACGAATACAAAATCAATACTAGTAATGGTGCAGTAGAGTAGAGTAGTAAGTTAATTTTGCTAAACTCTGGATTTGACTTTGCAAGCAGCTAATATTCTACCGGATATGCTGTAAAGCGTCCGCGCATACGTTTGATCTTTTAGTGCTAATAGATGTGCAAGGACAATTACACAAAAGCTTTTAGAAACAGATAGTAAATTGGATCTATTTGGCTATTATCTGTAAATCTGTATGTAGGTTGTGCCCTTGAGTGGATCCCAACCAACCTTTAATTTGACAATAGAGTTTACAATAATATTTAAGCAAATATTTATTATTTCCCATTCTTTCATTATCAAACCTATTAATCCAATAAGCAGTTCTTCTAGAGATTGTTCAGGACAAAAGTAGCAGCTGAATATATAAGTACCTAGTGTATGTACCAAACTGGTAAAGTGAAAGCTATTGAGCTGTTACATTTGCTTTCATCAGAATAGATATGCTCCCCTTTACTTTTTGCTTTCTTTTCTGCACGGTTCTGCGTTGGAGAGAAAGTTATCAAGGTTTTGTGTAGCCGCTAACTTTACTAACCTTGCTATATATTTATGACTACGACTGCACTGTCTGTAATTCTGTAAATGTCATGTCATGTACGTTACCCGGCCCGTAGCTGCCTAACAAAAAATACGTGAAAAGCTTTTGGCTTACTCCATAGTTCCAGTAGCTAACCAAAGAAGAATAGTAAGAGTCGATGCACACAGACCCTCTCAATTTAGGCCGAACTAGACAGGCCTTCTCGTTTTTTGCTCTAGTCTCGGCACAATCTTCCAAACGGCTTCCAAAAAAATGAAATCCGTTTATGAGTGTTATATATTACGAAATGTTTATGCAATTATTAATAATAATATCTTACATACAGGGATGGGCAAAAATAAGCCTATCTATACACAATGCAATAAATGACATTTAGTGTGTTCATGCGTGAACAGTATACCAACAGAAAAAACTTCAATTTTTGTGTTCGATGTGCTATTTAGGATGAAAAGTCCAAATGCTCTTTGCACGGTGAAAGTCATTCGTCAACTAGCTTCGGCCTATCCCTGTAGTGAAAATAATATATGTATCTATATTACTAAAAATCGATGTTAATTTTTTAGCATTTCTACATTAGTTCCGGAATTTGTTCCGTTTCTTTTCGTTGTAATGCCTTGTCACATACTATAACCATTGTCTCATTCCAAGACATTCGGCGCACGGGCTTAGTGCCAGCGAGCGCGTTCTTTTTTACTATTTATTCTTTAATCTACCTAAAACACTGATTTTTACCTACCTATTTATTAGCTTTTAGGATAGTATAAGTACAGTAGTCCTGGATGCTAAAGCATGTTCTATAGAAATATCCCATTGCATCCTGGGTATACAGATATTTAACTATTTGAATAAACTATTTATTGTAATGTATAAATAAGAGATTAGCAGATGTGAAACAATTATACTCGATATTTTAGAGAGAGGTTGTTTTAAATACACTTATTATATCTTAACAAAGACAGATTTACATGTGTTATTTGAAAATCTTTAAAAGAATATAAATATCTATTGAACACTGTAGCTAATCCAGTGATGCTAGTGATGGATATACAGCTCATTAAATTAAACTATTGTCATAATGAAGATGATCTGTTTGCATATTTTACATGAAGGAATGATTTTTCGAGCCAAGTACAAATTAATGGTGTCTACAGAATTACACATACAATATACAGATGAAATTATAATTTCCCCCTGAACATTTTGAGTTTTGGTGTGTATGACGTTAATTAGTTCTCCCATTGCATTGTCCCATTTTACTTGTCTGTTTGTCATAATTGGGCTTGTCTTTCTACTCCATATAATTATCAATCGAAAATGTGGTACCTATTTAAAAATATAAGAATTATGTGCGAATGGTATTTTTTAGTAGGTATATCGATCAGTATTTATGCAAAATTCCCAATAGACGCACAACAAAATATACATACAAGAAATTTTTCTGGAATGAAATTACTATTTACATGAATATGAATAAATACTTTATCATTATCATATAACGAATATATTTGTAAGTCAAAGAAGTATAGGCAGCAAAAATTCCCGACTCACGAATAGCACGAACATAAAAAATAATGCAGTACGCAACCTTGACTTACGATGCTTTGCCTTTAGGGAATGTGCAATTTGCTTTGTAGGAGTCGTCTGCGAAATTACACTCCAAAACTGGGTTTCTGGTATAGGTCTTATAGGTATATGGCATAGCTTCGTGTCCAATTTCGTAAATATGTGAGGGGGCTACACCAAAATCCCTTTTGACTTTTGTCTTGGCGGAGAGATGTTGCACCTATGAAGTTAGGAGGCAGACATCGTTCCGTAATTGTTATTTATGCTTGCAAAAAATAGCCATAATCATACTAATTTTTCCCTCACTCAAGCCCACTGTGTCTATGTATTCGATGGAATCACCTTGAATTAAGCTCTCGTACTATAGCTATGTAATCTATTCCGACTATTCCATACTGTTAAATCATAATTTTCATAGGTACAGTCCATTACATTGGGTGAAACTGTTTTGACACACAATTGTATCAAGATGTAATTAAATCCAAATCCAATCGCAATTAAACTCATTGGACAACTAGGTTTTTTTTGTCGTAATTTTTATTTTTTGAAATTGTAGCACATTGTAGCACATGGAATATTTTTTGGTTAAATTGCTGCGGAACTATTAAATACTCATTAAAATAAAATATGTAACATTATTGTTTGCGTTTCTACTAACTTTTCATATGTTACGATGGTTCTAAGGCATAACATAACTTCTACCTACGTCGAAAGACCTAATACTGCAAAATGACCGATGAAATAATACCTTCGTACAATAGGACCGATTAAATAATACCTACGTACAATAAGACCTACTATACCGGCATTAACACTTACTTGCAATAGCACTTACAGACAATTGTTAATGTTACTGCTCCGAGTAAGCATTTTTGCGTCTTAAATCTCTGGAATACTTTTGAATGTTCTCTGACCTTTCTACTGCGTGTTTTTAATTTTTAATTTGTAAAAATATGCCATTCTGATTCGTAATATTCATATTAATATATTTATTCATACATTCAAGCCTATAACCGAATTTGTCGAGCAAAATTCAAATCTACCGTTCATTTTCATTATTCCCTTCACCCTTTCTGTTGTTTTTCCTTCCTTTTTCATGTTTTCAAAATAGAATCATTGCAATGGCAGATTGACTGATGTTTTGCTCTTGTGTCATGAAGGAAAAATTTCTTTGTTGTTCCACACTGCTCTGAGTTAAGTGTTTTCAAAAATGTGCAGGAAATATGCGAAAGTGTTATGCGGAAATTCATCATTACGGGTAAGTTGTACTTTTAGTAGCCAATTTCATCCATTGTAACAAGGTATAGAGAGGATTTTTATGATAATGTGTCATTATAACTGTAGTTTGGAAGATAAGAACTGCTTACGATTCGATGCCAATAATTGTTTGAAATTATTTAGATAAAATGACAGTAAAATAGAAAATCGTATTTTAAAGTTGTTTAAAGAACTAATTCGAAAATTTGTAATCAGATCTTTTTTAAGTTTCAGAACGCCCTGAACATTACTGAATTTAATTTGGGCCAAAAAAAGCATAATTTAAAAAAGTTGCAATTGAAATGGATTTGTAGTTGAGCAGGAATGGAACCCCGGATTTCACTCTAGGAGTCAGGCGCTTTTACCACTAAGCCACACTGGCGCGCTTTTCAGCTCGGCGTAGTGGTTAACGCGTCTGACTCCCTTTCGGAAATCAGAGGTTCGATTCCTGCCAGTTGTCAGGTACTTTTTTTATCGGGATTACACAAAGCTATTATGTAAATTAGACGAAAGCGTCAGAAAATGCTGGCCAAATGTTGGACATTAAATTGTTTAGTTTTCAATAACATTTTTCGGCAAATAAATAATAAGTGAAAGTCCAATAGTACTTATATTAGCCATGTTTATACGGAGAAATGGCAAAGTTTTTGACAATATTAATAATAATACAGACTGCACCCGAAGCTATAATAAATAATAATAATACTAAGTGAAAGGACATACCAAAAAGATTAAAATTCCCTTGGACTTGGGATGTGCCACTCTACAACTATTATACAAGTCTGCTACTGCTACAACACTATACTACACTTGCACTACAGACTATTCATTCCTCAAAAGTCTCAAGTTCATCACAAGCGGCTTGAGAGACTTGAGAATAGTTGAAACTTGAGACAACCCTAATCCCAAGTCCCAGCAAGTAACTCCGTTTTCATTTTGTTAAGAATATCATATATTGTAATAATATTATATAAATATTCGTTAATATAATGCAGCAAATGGAATAATGAAATTATCGGGGCAGCTTTTCCTTTAAGTCTGCAATGACATAAGACGTGGAAGCCCAAACAGCAAGACACAAATCCAACTGGGCTGGGTTCAATGGAGTAATTGTGTCTGCTTCCGTATGATGATACCAGAAGTATCGACCATCATCTCCATCCAAAACAATTCCTGGTACTCCAGCCAATATCAGACCATAAATGTCTGTGTACAAGCCATTTGATTCGACCAATTCGTTTGCATTCGTTGAGGCCAGCATAGTTAGAATTTCATTTAGAATGCATCCTGTATCCTGAGATCCACTAAATAATAGCCCATTTGCTTTTAAACAGCCGTAATCGGCTTCCATTGCGGCACTGTAATTCCCCATTTCCTCTTGGTGTTCTTTCATCCATTGTCTCACTCCGTAGAGACCTGCTTCCTCCGCTGTCCAAGAAATAGTCCTAATTGTTCGTCTCGGTTGAAGATTCATACTTTTTAATAAGTTTACCACCTGTAGCGAAAGAATTGGACCTACACCATCATCAAGCGCACCATCTCCGACGTCCCAGCTATCTGCATGCCCAGATACCACGACATATTCTTCTGGTTTCTCACGACCTATCAAATCTCCTACAACATTACGAGAAATACTTTTACTGTTGGCTATGTTTTCCATTTTCAGACTGATAATTATTTTCTCTCCTGAAATCAAAATCAAATTCCTTAGTTCTTACTAAATTCCATTACCGGAGAATCACGAATATGATACATAGTGTTGTGTATCTCGTATATATGCCTCATACATGATTGATCATAAAATATTAATTGTCAACGCATTTCTACGATTTATGAATCTCAGTCATTTCCAAATCCCTACCTTAAATGTACATCAGCGTTACGAGTAAGATACTCACCTTTGGCTGCTAAACGAAGAATCATATCAGCATCTTCAACTGTTAAAGCTGCAACAGGTATTTTAGGAGCTTTATCGTCATAAAATTGCACACCTGTATGAGGTGAATAGAGGGAAAATGAAGTAGGAGATTTTGCCAGGGCCGCGATTGCTCCATATTTAGCTCCCTGTAAGTAACGGGTTTTTAAAAATAACTTCAAAATGTCATATGAAAAATAATTGAATTTTACCATAGATGCACCGACTAGAGCATGAAGACCTCCTTCTCCACCTCTGGAACAGTAGACAAGAATTTTTCCTTTAATCTAGCAAATCAATACCTTAAAAATGACGATACCGTATGTACAAGTACAAGACTAATAGATCAGTGTCTCCACTCTGAAGATCACTTAATGCGTATTAAAATTTACCATATCCCTTTTTCTTTGCAAATCTTTAAAAGAATCGACAACTATTACTTCCGCTACAAGACCTTCGTCTGGGGTTGGAACAGAAAATCCTAATCCCATTATTTCTAATTTCTTGACCCTTGGTGAAATCATGTACGCTATTTCTTCCCCTCTATAGAATAAAATTGCAAATTATTTTCTGAACAAGAAAATGTACTGCGGCATATTGAAATATAAATATTCAATATTTGTAAAATATTCCTGTATTTCTTTTCTATTTCTACGTACCTTATCCATCTCGGTACTGTTACGTTCTCACCATGCACATTGTTCAGTCCACTCAATACCATTTGCTCCTGCAAATATGACAGGGCCTCCTCCAGTTGATCTGTGCCTGATAAACGAGATCCATATTTGTCGACAAAATTAGCAAGTTCATCGTATGTTTTTCTTTTGAATGTCCCATTAGTACTTGCAAATACTATTTGATCCACTATATCTTGATATCCATGAATTTCCTCTTTGAGTTGAGGATTTAGATTGCATTCTGAAACGTCAAATTTTCTGCGATATCTTTGACTGTCTGTGGTACCCAGTGGATCTTGTTTATCTACATTCCGTTGCCACCACTCTAAATTCCCCAATGGATTTTGATAGGTGATGGTATTTTCCGTTACAGTATTGGCTTCTGTAAATGTTACGAATACTGAGGTAATTAAAACACTAAATAAGCTATAAAAAATCATTGTTGGTATATTTAGATTGGGTAGTTTTTACAAAAAAATAAAGAAAATGAGACAAATAAGGATATTATTATGATGCTACTAAACACATTAAGTTTACTACGTTGCAAGAACTGTTGCAATTAAATGTTTAATCTTGGAGCACACTGCTTTTCTCTAATATATATGATCCCAAGTATGTAGGTCAATTTTATTGAAAACTTTTAAGGTTTCCGAAACAGACACTTTTAGGCAGAGCAGAAGTCAGAAGTGAGATAATAATATTCTATAGGTACTTTTTATATGATACAAACAGGTCCAATACAGATCACAATAGATTTTATTCATTTTATGCACGATGATGTGAAGTTGAATTGAAATATATGTCAAAAAAGACACGTAGAAATAGAGTAATATGATATGAATTATATCCTATGCATATATGTGCAATGGGCAATGACTCTTTAATTATGTCTAGATCGTTTGCTTGTTTGCTAAACAATTTTAACTTAGGAGCAATCAATGAGCAAGGAGGAGCAAAACAACAATTATTGTCCTTAAATATAAGTCTTCCATAAAACATTGTATTGCTAGCCTCCAAAAAATTGGTTAAAATTAGCTGAGTAGTATTACCTAGCACGTTTAATTGTCTAGGTATACTATTCTCTTTGTTGATGAAAGTTTTTATACCGGTAAAAAGCGTACAAATAGTAAACACTCATGTCATCTCATTTGTATTATCATTTTTCTAAATGTCTGGGCATATTTAGATCTACTTTCTGTATTTATGATGTAATAAGAAGAGAACGTCAATTGAGTTGAGTATTGTTGCGATTGCGACTGCATACAAAATACAGGTATAAATAATGCATGAATTATATTACGTCAGTCAATGATGCTTTTGTACTAAAGGCTTTTGTACTAAATAATATGTCTATGGATGATTTGATGTGGATGTCTTAAAGTCTTAACTCACAATAAGTACAGGTATACTAAAAAATTCCATAGTATCCTTCCTATTATACATCATACATAAAGTTGTACAGACGCATTTTTGGTAGGAAGATATGTACTTGGTCAAAAAATTTAAATGTCAAAATTATGAGTGTTACAGGTGTAGGTGTGTGGGTGCCATTTCAACCATGCAGGATATTATTATATGGGTTAGCTAGGAATAGGAAGGAGAAGGAGTTAGCACTTTAGCACTGTATTGTGTAATGCGACAATCCATGAATTATCCAATTGGGGAAATAAAACATCATTTGATTTATTCTGGTTAAAAAAATATGTAAATTTCTTAGTTCTTACACGCTTGTTTAACTTCTTTCGGTATACATACACATGTTTAGTAAAGTATTTCTTGCATGATCATTGCGGTTTTAAATAGTTACTGAATCCGAAACTCTGCAATACAATTTATGCAATACCTACATAAAAAGTCATCAATATTACGTGTCTACACTACCTACAAGTGTACTAAATGGCTACAAAAGGAATAAAAATATATTAGTACATGTACAATTTGCACATTATAGGTACTTGCAATAGATATAATATTGTATAGCTCTATCTAATAGCCTAATTGTATCTTATACTTAAAATAGCCATAAGTCGGGACTCAAAATATATTATTATATCGTATTATAGTGAATAATAATTATTGGCTATTTCCCAGTCAGAGTAATTATTTCATCATCAATTTAATATAGATTAAATGTTAATTTATAGCTGTAAATATAACTTTAGCTGAAGTACATAAATTCAATCATTAAAGATTATTCACAACGGCATAAATCCACGAAAAATCACAGTATATCTTATGAATCTGATTCTGTCTGGATATGGTCAGAAAGTTACAATCGGTCTGCTGCTTCTTGCAAGTATTATTTAATTTTTTTTTAAATAATACACTGATATATTCAATAGAAATATGTTGTATTTTGGCTGTACCGACGCTACAGATACTTTCAATAAGTACTATTTTTATTCACAATATTTTAAAATGTAAATATTAAAATATTGTTAATTGAAAAAATTGAGCAATGAAGGAGCTGACTTTTTGGAGTCTTCATTAGACTTGAATAATGCCGTTTTTAATTTTGACATTTCCTTTTGTTCAATGACGCGAGCTTGGCTTTTAGTGACATTTTTATCTTTAAAACTAATTTTTCTTATTGAAGGAATTCCTCCCTGTTTGTGGAACTTTTCCTTCTTATTATTAAAATTATGAGATAAGGCTGAGTTTTGGCGGTCACAGGTTTTATTCAATCTGGGAGTAGAAAGCATTGGAGGAATAGTCAATCCAGCATTCAGATCTTTCGGAGTCGTTGATTTCTTTTTTCTCTTTCTGCTCGAACCTTGTAAGGATTCATTGAACTCGCCAATGCAAGTCGGTGTGCCTTTAACGGAAGTTGCATTTGCATTTGGCATTAGTTTCGGCTTCGACATGCTAATTTTAGTACATCCTCCACAGTTTCCACAAGTTATTTCCTGGCATACATTAAAAAGTTTAATTATTAGACACTAATAGTGCATACACAAAAACTGAATATATCAAGCCGTTTACATACATAAATGTAGCATTGTTTTTTTACGCATCTATCTACACTACAGTCATACTATATTATATTATTATATCAATTTATTATACATTAGTATATTTAGTATACATGATAGTGTTTAGTAAAATTACAAATCGCAAAATCATACATGTATCAGTTTCATCATGAAAATTACATTTCCATTTTCCAGGCCTTCGTGGCACTTATAGAATTTCTAGACTTTCACTTCACTTTCACTTTGGCACAGCCGATGGTGAAAGTGATAACTGTATGGCCGCGATTGTTCTTATTATAATATTATTAACTTAGTACTAATACAACATAGTTTTAGTTAGTCAAAGAAAGAAAGCAACTATAACTTACTATGAAGTTCCTTTGTATGGTGCAACGTTGTAAATATTTCTGAAATTTCGTTAACCGTAGAAAGGAGTCATCCTGCTTGTTTCGTTCAGTGATTATTTTCTTTGCCTTTTTTGGAACACGTTTGGAAGGATGAATTTTGATAGTATAGTTCCCAGTTTTGATAATCTCTTCACCACAAAGCTTACACTTTGAAGTGGACATTTTTCCCTTACCCGCAAAGCCCGTCCTAGTCCCCAATCCCCAGTTCAGCGACAACAACGAAATGGTAGCCAGTTACATCGAATCTGAAAAAGTGATTAGTGATTAATGATTATCGCTACCAGGCAGCCAGACCGGGTGAATATATGCACCATATTTAAACTTCGAGCAAAGTGCTTTATATACTGCCTCTTGTATTAGTTTTGTCAAAGGCGGGATATTTGACTTCGTTAAATTGCTGGACCGATTTGTAGAAGACTTCCCCGGGAGGGCTAAACGAAAATAACGGAATAGAAACTTATATACATAAATAAGGGCTAGTTGTACCCAACCAAAAATAATCTACTACGACCGGACAGGCAGTATAAGGGGAGCATTGAAGTCCATTTTTCTAGGGGTAGATAAGTGATGTTAATATAAGTCCGTGGGGTAGATAAAAAATAATGCATCGATTTAAAGACTGGATATTGTAAAATATAATAATTACCTTGTACCTAGTATGGTACATTATTTTTTCTTTGAATTTTATGTAATTTCTACTTTTGTTGATACAGGGTCAAAATATCGTATGAAAAAATGGATCAAAAGATAGAGGAACTTAAGAAGCACGTCACAAGCTATCCTGATTTTCCGAAACCCGGCATAATTTTCAGGTAATTTGTAAATTATTTTTATTTATGTCATATCGTATTGGTGTATTGAATCGAGTCAGTGTTTCCTTATATTATAATATTAGATTAAATCAATCTAGTATTTATAATAATATTTTTTGAAAAAAGCAATGAATTAAGATAGTGCTTGCTATAATGATAAAAGTTAGTTTGCGTTATAAAAAATTCTGTAACTGTAAATAAACCACAACAATTAAGTGGGATTTAGTTACAGTTAATGTTTTCCATTTTCCTCCATTTAACTTAATCAATCTTCTTTTAGTCAAATATTTATTTCTGTTTGCTTTTTTCCAATAAATAGTAATTTAACTCGAACTGTACACTGCATTTTTGTAGAGATATGTTTTCTTTGCTCCGGGACCCAGCCGCATTCACGGAATTGACGAGTGTAATGACTGAATATATTCAAACCCACATTCCTGATGCCCAAGTAATAGTCGGATTAGAGTCTAGAGGCTTTTTGTTCGGTTCCGTCCTAGCCCTGTCTCTAAAACTTCCTTTCGTTCCAATTAGAAAACCAGGCAAACTACCAGGAGAACTTAACCGCGTCACATACACGCTTGAATATGGCTCTGTATGTTTTTCTTTCAATCATCAAAGAAATTATTTTTATCAAACGAGCCAATGTTTTGCGTAACAGTACTTCTAAGTGCTATAACTCCTAGTTCTTTTCTCACAGGACTCGTTTGAAATTCAAAAAGGAAGCATCATATCTGGACAGAAGATATTGATAGTTGATGATCTTCTTGCCACTGGTGGTGAGTTTCATGGTCTTTCAAGCTGTCGATATTTACAACAATAATGGCGTAAATAAAGTACGTTTTTTCAATTGTCTAACAGGGTCATTAGAGGCAGCAACTAAGCTAATCATCGAATCTGGAGGCGATGTTTGTGGATGTCTAGTTGTGATGGAGCTAATCGAACTGAAGGGCCGTGACAAAATTAAGCATCCTGTTTATTCTTTAATGGAGTTTTGAAATAACGCTATAATATAAATATCACGTCGTTTGCCTTGCAACCTTGCAAACAGTGGGTAACTTTTACAGCGATATTACTCGAAAATTAAATTGTATAGTTAGTCTAAAACTAAAACCCCGCTGTTATAACATGCCAAGTCAAAGTACAAGGTACTGTAATGTAGTTTCCCTTCTATCCTCTAAATTTTGTAATTAATAGTGTGAATATAGCGCACTAGCAGAGATATCAATATTAATCAATCATTCCAATAGGTATCCATTTCCATTGTCCACTCTAATGATCAATGTACTTTACACCTAAGTACCTCTGAGTTTGCTCAATAATTTGAATGTGATTCTGTGCAAAAATCTCGTAATAAGATTTACGAAACCTACCTTGAAAGCCTTTCTAATCTTACTGTGTTCAAAAAGCACAAAGAATAGCATCATTTTACATTTTACAGTGCTTTTTGACTTTACTATATATACCTTTTCAATGTTTCACCCCGGCACAAGGTACAATGCAACCATGCAAGTTGTATCACCATCAATATATGCGGTTATAGCTATAAAAATGCAACATGCAATTAATGATATGTACAGAAACGAACATTATATCGAGAATTTATAAGGCAAATAAACGTTTATCGAAAAAACTGCAGTGGTAAGTTTTGGTATCACTATTAAGTACTGTATAATTGCCTATTACTTTTACTATAATTGGTTTTGACGATTGTTAGTATATTCTTCGTAAGTTTGCTGAATTTCTTCTTCGTAATTTACGGTTTCATCCTCATCATAGTCATCCTCGTCATATTTTTGACTTTCTTCCCATCTGAGCTCTTTCTCTGACTCGTAAAATTCCTTTTCTTTTGCCGTCGTACTTAAAGCTTTTATTTCCCTAGCTCTGAGCACTCGTCGTTGTTTCAAATAATTAGTAAATTCCTCGGTTCGCTTCTTTTCCTCTTGTACTTTAGTATGCAATTCATTGGCAGTGAACATTTCTGTATACTCAATTCCTTCCTCTCGAGCAACTTGATTCTCGGAGTGGCTGTGCTTTTCTTTAGCTATTAGCATCTCAGTTTTTCTTTTGATTCCTCTGGTGATCTAAGCATGTTTCAAAAAAGTTATACTTATTTATCATGCATAAATACTTTTTGTAAATAATTAGAACATTAATTGTAGAAAAAAAACATCCTATTTAAAGCACCGTACCGTCTCCATTATTCGGTCTCGACTCAATCCCAAAATATCCTGGCGCATATTGGTATCATCAGAAAAATTAATCTGTATATTTTCGATACTGGTATCTGTATATTCCCCATAAGTAGTTGCAGGATTTTCGTTAAAATCTGTTGTGAAGCTATTTATTTTTAAAGTCAATTCAGTGTTGAGGCCCTTTTGGGAGCCTGGAAGAGGTGTTTGATTAAATAGAAGTGCAGAGGAGGTTGGCACAAAATCATCTCCAAAATCACACTTTGCAAGCAATGTCTCAACTTCCATCACTTTGGAAAATGTTTTGTCTTTTACAAAATGTATTGGAGGAACAACTCCAATAACCCTTAACTTTGAACATTCATGTCGTAGTTGACCAGCTGCCTTTTTCAGAATTCCTTCGACAGCCGTATCAGACTCTGTACCCTTTGCAGCCCAATACACATTGACGCAAGAAAAGTCGTTTGAAATTTTAACCTGAGTAACTTCTATACCCAGGCCAACTAATTGCGAAGCTACATCTCCTGTGGCCATCATCCCGGTGATATATTCCATAAATATGGTATTTAGAACCTCCACTCTTCTTATGGGCTTAGCTGGGACAGACTTGTCTTTTTTATACATTCCCTTTGGGGAAGAAATGAAACTGAACTCTTCCAATGCTTTCGAAACGTGCTGATCCGAATTAAACCACTTTTTCCTGCAATCGGCAAATATAATTAATATATATAAAATTTGATTATTAGCAATCGACATTCTTAAAATAACATCAATTAACATGGTCATAGTCCACAGCATAATAAAAAAATTATTGGATCCACCTAGATTTTTTGTGAAAGATCGCACAACACAAAACTTTTTAAGCGCATATTTTTACGTTTCAGATAATGTTATTCAGACAATTTCGAGAATATACCTTGGTCTGTTTGAACCTGTCATTAATTTTTTCATCATTCGACTTTGTCTTGGAGTGTAGTCACTCGTCTTAGATCTTACTATGGTTCTGTCAATCCCAATATTCAAAGAACACGGTGACATTACAGTAGTGCCGTGTTTAAGAAATTTAGAGCCACCGCTTAGCATCCTAATTATGAATATGTAAATAATACCGATTCCAACACTCACTAAAAAAATGACAGTCTTGTGAACTAGGAATTTTAACTTTCTTCGTCTAAACTATAACGTCGTCGTTTGGTTTAAGACATGACTCGCTATGCTATTTTAATAACTAAGATTGAATCTGTGCCGGATATAAAACAACTGTGTTTATGTGTACATGTATTTAGAAAGCAGTGGAAATTGGCGGTGGTGGTTGTAACATCTTTTAGACGGAGGACTCAG
>JAAAYG020033936.1:0-38244 GCA_009936455.2 Tomocerus minor
TTTCCCGGGAATTCCCGGGAATTTCCCGGGAAATTCCCGTTTTCCCGGGAAGCTCCAAAACCCCCGGGATTGAATCCACAAAGAAGATTTACTTGTTTACAATATAAAATATAAAGCATGGAATATGGCTTAACTTTAAATGGATTAAATGTTGAAGGAATTATTAATAAACAATTTCCTACCCCATTTCTCCCTGCTAAAAAGCGTTTGTGAGAAAAGAGGAAGAAGACCTTGGTGTGTCCTTGCCATGATAATGTAAACCTGTCATTTTAGGAAAATGAGGATTTTCATAGAGTCTATGATAGTTCTTCAACGCATATTATTGTCAATTTATTTATAATAGCATCTAGTCAACAGTTATCTCTATGTTCATTAATTTTTCAATATATTCCTGTATCTTTCCATTGATATATTAATAAAACTATAATCTCATATAATTTAGCCTATACTTTTCCATCACATAAAAAAACTATTATAACTAGTGGATCTACTAAGGCAAAGTATATACTAAATAAGATGATGCTATAATGAATACCTAAGCAATTTTCTTAACTGCTGCGAACGAAACAGTTTCAGACATGATTGAAAAAATAATGCAGCCATATCTGTCGCTGACTTAAGATTTTTGCAATATTTACAGAGTGAGTGAGTGAGTGCTTATGTTGGGAAGTTTACTGTCTTGTTGCATCATAAGGTTTGTCATATGCGAGCAAGTATGAAATTTAATCCTATACTCTATACACACTTTCGGAGAAAACTGCGAATATCATATGTGTCTTTGTATATTTATACATGGCTGATACTCTCTACAGATTACCACGATCACAATGGCTCTTCTACATTGCTTCTTTGCCACGAATTTTTATGATCCCTATTTGGTGGAGAAATATTGGAGGATTTCTGTTGGAGAAATGGTCCTTGGAGGGAAGAAAATCTCTGTTGTTAACCTCCATCCCAATGAAAAATATATTGAATCAAGATAAGAGAGGTTGCTTGCTAGGAAAGGGAGTAGGTAGCTGTAAGCAGAGCAATAGAAACAAAGTTATTTCCTTTTCTGTCACAAACATCATTTAGAATACTAAAAGGATCCTAGAGGAATAGATGAGAACACGCGTAGCTTGTCTGCTTGACAAACGCAATTTAAGTAGTTTTGTTACAGAATATAACTCTCTTACTCGTTAGATACTACTGGAAATGCTTCTTTGGAGAGAGAGAGAGAGAGAGGGAGAAGGAAGGACTGGAGGAAATCCTCCTTTTCCTTACTTTGAACATATGCATACATAATGGCAGAGAAGAAGAGGCTCATGGAGCACATTGGTTTAGTTTAGTTGGTGTAGAGAGTGAGTGCCCGGGTTTCGGGTTTAGCTGATATAAGACCTTTAACCTGAGCAGTGAGAGCGACGTCGAATGTAGATAATCTACAGTCTGCAGTCTGCACTAACAATAAGAGCAAGTGCACGATGTCGTTTCAAAGGAAGAGAAAGCTCAGATTTATGCACAATAGGTGTGAATGAGCTCACTCTGGAAATTTCAAAGGCGATAAAATGAAAGTTACTACCTCTAAAGAGTTTCAATTCAGTTTGACCGAGTCAAGTCTCCAAGATAGATTCTCTCTAATCTTCTCCAACTTCCTTTGCTTCATTCACAGTCCTTATGTGCAGTTAGACATTGTTATTATTATTCCCCACTCCCATATAACCAACTCACATTTTAACAACTCCTACATTGCTACTGGATTTGGACTCTATTATTTCACTTCACTTCCCTGCCTGTAGAAATATAATTGGAAATTGGAAAAATTCACTCACTTGCAGCTACGCAGACAAAACTAATATTATACGTCCAGTTATTTTACTCCATCTCTATTGTTGTTAATCATATTACTTGTAAAAAGACAATTGTAGAAAAATGAGATAATGAACACTATAGAATATATCACATACCAATATGATATATTATATGGTATATAGAATATATACCAATAAACATGGATCACTGAGTAATTCATAGTTACTAAAAGATGTAACGATGTAAGTAGTGACAGCTTTAATACTTTAAGATGATTGACACGTACAAAAATATTTTTGCATACTGGAAGCAAATTGCAATACCAAACTGTATTTACCAAGAAATGAATCTATATATATCTATAATAAGAGTGTCACAACTGTCACAAGTAACATTTTCAAATAGTCTGTAACATGTAAACAAAACTACCCAAATAAAATCAACGAAGTGAAAACGAATGCAACAATTTGGGTAGTACTAACTACTAAAGAGTATATAAAGAGTAAAGAGAATATGATAGTCTGAGTAATGAGGATACTACATATGTTTATGCAGCAAAACAATGGCTGAATGAAGGTTCCGCAAAGTTTTCTTAGTACCATAATATAGTCCAATGAGAGAGTATGATCATTACTGCAACTTTGTCCATAACGTTAGTGCTACTCCTTAGGAAAATGTTTGACTTTCGTTATTTTTATTTTTACATGGAATTTTTATATGAGTTTTCATTTGTAAAATATTGGAATCGTGAAAATATTATAATAGAAAAGCAGTCGTGGTTTTGCCGTTAGTGTTCCTGCCAGATATGAGGAGGAGGAGGACTCTATTATAGATGTATATATAGGTAAGTCGTAAGATTCAATCAAAATGATATTTCCATTTGACATGAGGAGAGGTTCACCAGCAGTAATAAATACGCTTAGCAATAGTCTTTGAGAATTCCCGTCGGTCCAACTCCTACGATGACTTAAAGTACGGAGGTAGATTATTAGCGTAGAAATGGTGGAGAAAACCCAGGACACGCAACTCTGACCTGGTCATAATGACATGAGAAGAGAATAGGCCCTTGTTATAGTGTTGCTAAAAGACGTGGATTGGAACTTGGGCTTCAAAGATAGACTTACAGAAAAGAAATAAAAGAAAGAGTGAGTGAGGAGAGCAAGGACGATTACCATAAATTCTCTTGTCGATCTATGAGAGAAAATCCGAGAACTTCACTTGCCTTCGTTTAACTTGACTTTGACTCTATACTTTTCTTTCGCCAATGACTTACACAAGTTACACACCACGACAAACGAGAGCCCGTTGCTCCGCACTATTTCTTACTACATGCAACTCCAACTCTCTGGATTCAATAAGAAGAAAGGAAGAGCGAGGAATGAATAAATTGTGAAGAGGAAGGGAAGAGAAAATGTTCTATACCCTCTCATTTCGCTCCCCATCATCCAAATAACATCGCCTAATTTTATTTAACTATTAGAAGGCTACAGAGGAAGGAAAAGCACAGTTATTCAAGAAATTCCTACGACCAGCCTTTCCTATAGCCCTCATTCCCTCAAATTGTTTCCTACCACTTTTTTAGTCTTGTGATAATAATATGTAGAAAGATTGGACACATTTATTTCTACACTAGTTGGATATACCTAGATTTAGAGTGGGCTCACTTTTGACAATGAAACTTTCATTCGCTAGTTTTTTAAATATACACCTACGCCCAACAGAACCATATCCTATATAGAGAAATTTATAGAATCCTATAGAATCCATGATATAGCAAGTATATATAACAACTCCAACTCATGCATAATAGATTTTTCTATCACTTTTCACTCAAGAAAACTCAGAGGAAAGCCCACTGGAGTGTAATACGAAATACGACTACAACTACGTACTTCATAAAACCACGATGTGGCTGGCGACCACAGTACAAATCTTTCCGTCTCTTTGACATACGTTTTCTGACATACCAATGTTCTGTTGACTTCGCATTTATTAACTTATAGTGCGCATTATAATATGGAAAACAATAGAGCCTATTATATCTCTATTTGGAAAACCTGACGAATGGCCAATAATACATTCGTTAATGAAGGTATTGGCCTAGAAAATATTTTCGTCACCTGCAGGAAGAATGTTAGAAAATAATTCCACCCTAACAAATATTATGCAATAAATAGCCTTATGAAAGACCTCTAAAAATCCTACTTTCTCTTTCATTATCCAAGTTTTGCTTGAATTCACCAAGCTTTTACTAGTATTTTCCTCCTTATTCAAACTTTCACACACGTTTTGTTTGGTGTAAATTCATACAACATGTGATATTACTCAAATACGAAGTTATGAAATCATCAAAGAGAAAGCAATATCGGGTTTTCATTCTGGTTAAAATCCATTTGTGACATCTGTCATCAAGAAATGGTGAAAATACCTGCTGAGAGCTTTTAGAATGTATATTGTCAAATATGATTCATATCATTATTCACTGAATAAAAGTACATAGAAATACACAAAGATGAATTAGGGTCTAAATCGCATTTTAATCCAATCAACTAGTAGTGGGACTTCTGATGCGTATATTTATTCTGGCTGAAAAGTAAACGAATTAGGAATTAGCAATACATGCAACGGTTATAATTAAATTACGTTGTAACTGAGTGAGCACAGGAGTATCCTTTATATCCGTGTGTAAATAAAACTTCAAATGCATTCACTTAATGTGCTGTCAATGCACGATGCATGTATGTACGGTACATGCTGCAGCCCATGCAGGGCATGAACTAATCTGAATAGACAAATCTCTTTGAAAGTACATTTCAGCTGAAAATTCTGTACAAGTCCTCAATGGCTACTCAAAGTTTTTTTTTATTAAATATTGTTGTTTACTAGGAAAATTTTACTGCTCCTCTTTTATCTCCTTTCTACTTTGTATCCTTTCATATGTAAATATATTATAGCTTGATATGTGATTGTAGATATGTGATTGCTAGCATTGAGCCAAAGGTTTTGCTCTATAAGCTCTAACTATAAATGGAGCAGGAGAAATGAAAGGGCTTTGCAAATTTGCATCTAACAAAGTGAACTTTTGGTGGAAAATAGATTTTATTCTGAACATATCCACATTAGATGGAGAAATAGAAAATACACAAGACTGTCCAATTAATCCAAAGTTGGTGGAGCATATCTTTTTGGAAAGTTTAACCATTTGGTTTGTTTGTGCTATTGTGCTGTGTGTCCCTTGGTAAAGAAGGGAATGCAGTGGGTGTGTGTAATGTAGATTGTTGCTACGTCTAGCGTCTACAGTGCTATTATGTAGTTTGCTGGTTTAATATTATTGCCCAACGAGTAGCTTATCAGGTGGAAATAGTTGAGCCCTTCCTTACAGCCTATTGTGAGTTTTGGAATGAAATCTGAGATGGCCAGTGGAAAACAAAACTTTGAACATAAAACTTTCCCCCCTACATGTCATTGAATTGTATTCTTGGCTGAGTTGAAGTGAATTTGATGCACGAAGTGATTTGTACTTTTTACGGCACGACTGCGGAAGATCATTCATGCTCACTTTCCTGAACTCCTCTTTGGCGTATTTGGATTTTATTAAAAACGCCCTATTGCGTGACTTTTCTTAGAAAGGTTAAGTCTCTAGTCTGACTAATGGAGCGTATTGATATACATACATAGAGAAACCCAAATTGTATCCTTTACTCAGCTACTATAACCACCTTTTTCATATTTACCATTATTCCTCTAGTAGGATTTTCTGGAGAAAACCTACATTGTTACAATCGAAATAAATGCACATACATTGTCTGCATTTGTAGCAGAAAGCCAGAGATTTTTCTCACAAAAACTCTGACATTCTTTGAAAAGAAAATCGCCATAAAGGGAATAAATTGGAAGGAGGAAGGATGGAAGTTCTAAGGACTCTCTTGAAAAGCAGAAACAACAAACGATGTAAGATCAGAGCTCACACAATCCGTAGATAGTTAAGGACTGTGAGAAGTCGTCGGTTATCATTTATTGCACTAGAACGAGCTCCGTCAACCAATAACCAAATCAAAAGAAACTTTCTCCAGTTAAACTTGGTTATTGCCTTACTTATTACAATATATGTTGATGGCGTCAAATTGGATGGCGCCTGCTAGGCCATTATTCCTGGCCTTTAACCCGCACTTTATCAACCCGCAGGGAGGGAGGCAGCAGTTATTGCTTTAGTTATCTCTCCAGTCAAACTAACAAACAGATGAAGATTAAATAAAGGTGAAAAGAAGAGTGTTGAGGGAGCATAAGAGAAATCTTTCGACCTTGACCCACAACAGAACAATTTAATTTTCCTATACTTAAATTATTTGTAGTGATAATTTATTTAGTAACACCACACGCACACTCACCGCGACGACGACGGCTGATTCTCTATCCAAACAGATCAGATCAGATGTGGAGATCAGATGTAATAAAATAAGATGAAGAGTAAGGGCTCCCTGGAGGATTGTCATGTCAAGTCAACTTGTCGTCTCTCTCAAACTTCCCTGTCCACTCATCCTAACTCCATATCAGTTAAAAGTACCGCTATTTCATTCCTTTGTACATATTCCCTTGCTCCCTAACTAAAGGTTATGAATTTTTGCGGAGTGTGCACCGCGGGAACGACAAAAAAAGAAAAAAATGCAATTGTTCCTCTCTTTTTTCATCAAATATTTGCCGAGCTTTTTCCCTGAGACTCACGAAAGGAAAATTGAAGTTGGGAAATTACTTACGAGGCTGCCTACTTGAGTTTTCTACAAGCACTGATATCTCACGAGGAGTGACACCTCTTCTTTTCACCGTAAGAAAACCAGCCCTCTTTAATATACTTCAACACTGTCCCCTCCACTACTCCCAATGAAATCTAATAAGTTATGATCCTACATCTGCCTTTCCCTCCCTTCACGTCTAATGCAGCCCGATGTGTGTCATCTAAGGTTACTTCTACTTCCGAACAACTTCGTGCCGAGCTCTCTCCTCTTGGCTTTTCTATTTATACCATCAGAAATGCCGAGAAAGAGAGAGAGAGAGTGAGATGCATGTACTTTGGTAATGCAGTCAAGGGTAAAAGTCACAATCAGTATAACTACCACTACGTCCAGAGATAGCACCTAAAAGTCAAGTAACTATCTACCGCTAAGAAACTAAAGAATCCTCGACGTCTGGTTTTCCTTCCTCTCGTATGGTTTAGCTTATCTTGTCCTCGCTCACTCCAGTTCAGTCGACTTCACGCTCTTTGCCCAGTGCAGAAACACGTCAAAATGAGCAAAGCTATGCCTTATTCTTAGCAGATACTTTGAACAACTCAAGAACTCACGACACCAATACTATTTCTCTGTTCCTCTTCAATGCGGATGTAACCCAATGCTCAAAGAAGAGCCTTCTCCTCCCATTTTCTCTTCTTTCACAGACTCGCACTTTCACCGTCCTCCGCTCTCTCAAATGGAACACACCAAAAGAAAGAAACTCAGAATTTTCTCCAATATCCTATTAAACTTGTCCCTTTCTCTCATCCTCACGTTTCTTTCTTAAAATTCCCTTCTTTATTCCCTCACACCCGAGTGATTCACTCTAACCATCATTGTCCAGCTCAATATTGCATTCTTTATCACACAGACTATAAAAGAATTAAGTTCAGGTACATCTACTACTGCCATTATACTTATATTACATAATAAAATCATTGCCTGACCCACGTGGAGACTTTTACAGTATAATTATGACCAAACGACCTATATAGAACAATGCCATTATATTTAATTACAGGTATAAATCCTTATATCGTGACAGGCTGCAGGGATATTAATGCTTTCTCAAGAAAATTATATACAGGAAAAGTAATAATCACCAGTCACAATGAAAGAACTCTATAAACAGAAAAGAAAGTAAGAATTATGAGAATACTGACTAGCTAATATACGAGCTTACAATAATCCTTTAATCTTTCCAATAATATTCAATGATAATATTATTATTATTTTCTCCTAATGTTAATTACTATTCTTATAATATCCTTGATTTATGCTATTAGAAATTAGATGGAACATTTATTATTACAATTCCAAGGTAAGAGTACCTACACGGTTATTTCCTAAATGTAAAACATGGTGTGTAGAAAATAAAGAAAGTAGTCACGAGGGAGAAAGTCAAGGAAGAAATTGTAATTCATTCCCCCTGATAACAATTCCACTCTGTTGATGATTATTTTTATTAGTCTCGTCTCTTCTTATCTCATTCCAGGGAATTAGAATGTGTTTATTTGGGATGAGAGTAGCGAAAGTAATGGCGAGATATATAAGGTTCCTGCAATGCAATACAATAATGGTTGTGAAGTGAGACAAACGGAGGTTCCCGCTGTGAGAGCATCTATTAAAAACAATGGAAACCCAAAAGATGTCTCATAACAATAATGATATTTTCTAATCCTGACCAAGGGACTGCCCGCCTGCGTCTCCTATCTTATTTCCTTGGCCAAATACACCATCGTGGCTGTGAAAAATAGAGAAAAGCAACGGGACAATAACAAAGAGACTACAAATGCCTTGTGATAAGTCGCTTTTCAACGAAAACGCGGCTGTTTACACAGTCTCTGTGTCTGTGTCTGCGAGAAGTAGCATTTTAGGTACACTATTTGAACACGTAAGAATAATCCCCCAAGAAAATAAATAAATTCCTCTTAAAGAGATTAGGATGTGGCGTGTATGAGTTCAAATATGGGGAGAGAATTTCTGCGCGAAAAACAGAGCCTTCCGTTCAATGGATATCTTGGGTCCTGTTTCACTTGTGACAAGTATCCGCCAAAGCATATTAGTCCCTTACCATTTATTTTCATTGCATTCTGTACTAACTACACGCAGTGGCATACAGTACTTTGCTAATCCTGTACAACTAAAGCCAACCAACCACTCACAAAGGTCCTTTACTCTCTACAACTCTCTTTGCTATTCTCCTGCTAAATATCCCACTGAGATAACTGCATCAGAAAAGCAACTAAGGTTAAATAATCAGCTCATGAGACCAAAATCACAAATGAAGCCCTTTTCACCACAAAATGTGACCGTACTTATTATTTGTTAAGCTTTTGCATATAAGGAATTGTATACAGACTAAGATCATCTAGACTTTCTTTCAATGGAAAGAGCATATGCTCAATTCCAAGAACAACTAACATAAAAATAGAGAAATAATGGATTAAGAAACACGAAATGTGCTATGTTTGAATTTGCAAGAAACTTTACCTACATACTCGTAACGATAAAGTTAATTTTTAATTACATGCTAAATGATCAATCATGATCCTTTTAATTTGGTTAGGATTTAGAGACACGTGATAAGGTTTTCTCATTTCCCCGACTGTAATAGCCTATAAATCAGAAATTAAAATGTAATTCAGTTTTATTAAATTCTTTCCTACTGATTTTTATAGTAATACTTCATGGTGGTCACCTCAGCTCTTTCCCTCATTCTGTGATACATCTTCTTCTCGAGAAGTAATGGCGGATTTTATTGCTTTCCAAGCTGTGGCACTATATATTTAACGACATATATGAAGTGTAATAGATTATAGAGAATAAAAGGCGGGGATACCATTAAGTTTCTGCGAGTGACAACTGTGTTATTGAATGTAGTCAGTAGTTCGACTAAGATAAGAATGAACAAAGTGCGCTGTGTGAGTACTTTCAGTCTATTACGACAGTAGAAGCTGAGAGAGAGAGAGAGAGAGAGAGAGAGAGATAAACATTGAGAGCTACGATAGGTATTTATATTATGGGCTAAGCACACACGTTGCGATCATTATTGTTTTTGTTTTGTGATTGCAGTTGGAACAAATAGGCTAAATAAGCTTTGATTTCCCTACGTATCTCTCCAGTAATCGTTTCTGCTTTCCATCTCCCTGTCCCATTTCCCCGCAGACTCCTATCTCTCAATTTGTTCATGGAACAATATTAAAGTTGATACATTCAGGATGTAGTCGTGGAAAAAGGCTTCTTCAGCTAATATTATGGTCGAAACTGAAATGGGTTGACTCCATTGACCTTTACAAAGCTGCAATTTGTGATAGTCTCCTCCATTCCTAATTCCAGTAAATATTATAGACTCCTGGATATTATTATGTCCACATTGGGTTTTCCATGTTTATATCCTCCCAAATAACTACACGTAAACATAGCAGTGAACCATAGTCGATCGTCAGTGAAGAACATAGTTTCCCTTATTTAATGGCAAACATTTCATGCCTCGCTCCGTTATCATATATGGGATGTTATTATAGTTATGCTTACTTATGTATCCAGTTTCCTATTCTGAAAATGGAGCATGTTAACATAGAGCACAGTGAATTAGGTATTCATCCTATACGGAACTCCGTGGTTTCTCTGGTTTGTCCTCAAGGTAAGCTTATGTTTATGACTGTGTGTAGTAGAACAAAAGGAACGAAACTTCATTTCCCTGCCCTGCCTGGCTTACTTAACCATTACATTGTAAACTCCGACCCTGTCTCCCTCCATCCATTCTCTCTACTCCTGATTGCTTTGCTCACGACACAATTAAAGTTCCCATTCAATCTCTTTGAGCCTCAAAAGGAAACAACAACATTACAAATCTGAAGCGTCTCATCTCATTAGGCAATCTGAACAACTTGTATGGGTGGTGAGCCCTTCTACTAACAATTAATCACTCCGAGCAGAAAACTATTAATACACACTTCACTCACTCACGTGTTGCAGATCCAGACTCCTATACACTCTACTCACTCCAGCAGGCCTGAGCTATGCTAAAGCTACTCACAATGTTCAACAGTACAGAGAGTACAGACACAGAGACACAAAAAATGTAAATATCGCACAAAGCTGTTTTCATCATTTGTTGCTAGTAATTCACAACGTTTAAATTACAAGAGACACTACTACATGTATGCACTAAAAAACAAGCTAGTTTCGTATTTACAATTTTATTAATATATATAGCATTTTCAAACTGCCGATAATAGTTTGTATATCTCTACATTTACTCGTAATTTATTCTTGAAATAATTTCAATGGGCTTTACATGTCAAAACCAGAGGTTGTAATTTAAACCAAACCTGAATCCAACATATCGTAAAATAGTATCGTAGTTATCGTATTGTTTATTCCTTTGAAGAATTTATAGTTTTTGTAAAAGTACTGTTGACTTTATAAAAAATATAGTGATCAGTTTTCATTTTCATCTTGGTGAGTTTTTTTTTCACATAAAAATATGCAGGGCATTTATGGTTACAGTTACACATTTACACAATGCACATACCTAATACATAAAATTGGAGACGTGTAGCGAAAAGGAAAGGAGTCACTGGTTTGGCTTTCCAGTCCCGTCATGTTATGATTATAAATCACATTGTGAATATTACATGTCATCGCCTCCGTCACCATTGCACACATTACTCATAATGACAGCAGTCATACGAAGATAAACACTCGTGGGAGGTGGGGTAAAGAAACATTTCTTCATCCTTATGAGAAATTGTACATAGCAACTCGGCTTTTCCTGCTGTAGCTACTCCTTACAACAAATAGTAAGAAATAGTTCTTGTTTATGCCTTATCATCAACTCACAATTCCATCTACAGTAACGTACCATGCATATTATATATATAAATAGCTCTTTTCCAAAAAATACATCACATAAACATCAATTCCTTGTTACATCTGTTGCATAAGCGACATATCACCGTATAAAGTACTTCCATCCACCATTCATCGTATTATTTTCATCAGAAATTCTCTATTAACTCAGAGAGCTTCGCTCCATATCCACAAATAATAATTTTGAAAATGCATTTTTCTTTGACATTTTTTCAATATTCCACGAAGTAATCTCAATAATGGCATCTTTCAAGAGCATCGAGCAGAACATAAAAGTTGAAGCAAACTATGAACATCCTCCATTGTGCGTGTTTCTCGGTTTTCCAATGAAGAATATATTTAAAAATAGCTACTACATAGCCATATAGGAATTGAGAATTTGCACTTCAAGAAAGTTAGACGTATCCGTAATCCTTGCACCTTTAAAATGAAATGAAGATTCTCATTTCAAATGTCAAATTATTCATACTGTTGCTTAAAAATCTTTAATTTATTCGCGATGTCTTTGTAAAAAAATCCGCACATAATTTGCATGCATGTGAATTTACAAATAAAAACAGAAGTATTTAAAAATAGGATTGCCCTTAAAGATTCTATCTAATCTATAGAAGATTTCATGCTGTAGGTGTGGTAGTAGGAATACGTGCGACTACTAAAACACAAATAACACGTAGTAAGGAGTGAAGGAAAGTCGGAGAGTACTAGAGCAGCAATATGTTTCTGTGTGGATGTATGTGTTTAGGATTTTGCGGTAGGTAGTAGGACGCGAGGAGAGAGTCAGAATTTTTTCGCCTAAAAGAACATCCGTCAAAATTGGGAATTCAACTACGCATTCAGCTCTGCCATCAGCCAGCCCAGAATTGAAAGGAAGTGGGTAGGGAGAGGAATTGGGAGTTTAGGAGAAGAATGCCGGAGAGTGATGAGAGTGGTCCTCATTGCCATACTGTTAGCTTACAAAAGTATTTGCTCGACTAAATTCTAGTCAATTTAGTTCCGCTGTCTTTCGGAATTGGGAGACATGAGCCTTGTCTGCCAACTGAACTCGCATGAAAGAAAAGCGGTCTACGAGCGTGTTGTTGGGTACTCGCAGACAGAGCACCAGTTCAGATTGCTTGTCTTTGAAGAGCTTCTCTCTCATGTTCTTTTACGACAGCTTTGAGATTAGCTTTAAATTCAATGCACATTCTATTCATGGCAAATCAACTTAGTGTATTCCAAAGCTTTTATTCAACTCAGTTAGCTACGTTACGATATCAGCAAAGAAGCCCCCGTCTCTTCTATTTACACATACAACGAGCGCTAAGTGGCCACTATTTTGTTACATGCACTTCTATCCCAAGCAAAACAGCTAAACTACGTGTTTAATGTAATCAGCTAAATGGCCCATAGTTTCAACTCACATTGAACACCATTTCTTAATTCTTCACAATAAATCTCACCAGAATGCAGTCGACAACCACGGCGGAATCCACTATCTCACTGCACTAAATTGAAAAATAAATTAGCATAATTTTCCACTTAGTGTCACATTCAAATCCAAACGAGATCAATTTATGTCCCAATCACTAATTCTCCAAATCATACTAAGGTACTCACTTAAAAGTTACTAACTACCAATTTTACAAACAAATATCCTAATTCAATCCATTTGTAACCCTCAGGGAACTATAAAGTTGACTTTTATGTCTCAAATTATCTCAGTATCATCATAAAACTCATTTTTACTAATCAATTCGGAAATGAATGTGTATACTATTGTTGATAAAGTGGAAATTTTTATCCCAAATTATACAATTACTGACTGAAATGGGATATTTAAGAGAAATAAGTGCATTTTTGTATCTATTATCGTTTGTGAATGATCCGTGGATCCGACAGGAGATAAAACGTTGAAAGCACTCGTCTAATGATGAAGGAAAGATGAAAATCAGAATGAGCATCGATCAACATAGCAGAATGAAGAATTGAGCGTATCTCTGACCTTTGTCTTCCCTCAAGGCTCCATTCAGCTGAGTCAGCATCAGGAGATAAGAGAAAATTTTAGATAATCCCGAGCTTTCTCCCTTAAGTCAGAGGGAGTGAGCAATGTGGCGAGTGGTTCACGCTCAAGTCGTTCATCGTCATTAAGGCAAGACGGTGTTCAGCTGGGAATTCACATTCTACATACATAACTAAATAGATGAGAGGAACAGAGCTCCTCTAATAGATAATCTAATGCGGCCAATCAAAATCAAATATCATATTATAGCAGTGAGCGAGAAGTCGTGAATAGAAAGAGATAGCGTAGAGGAACATCTTCCTTGTTACAATCCTTTATGCAACATTAGTTTTTCTAACAAATGCACCTACTTAGTAAGTTACGATGCGCGCAGGGAAATAAGCTCCATAATGTACTATTTAACAGGAGGAGTATTTTGAGGAGAAAGTCTATCCCGTCCCTTCCTCCACACTTTCCCTATTTATTCTAAATTGCACCAAGAAGGAATCTCTCCTCCTTTTACTATAACGGCAGTTATCTCTTTACTTTTGTTTCCTTCCCCTCTCCTTTCAAATCTTTTAACAATGCTACAGCACAGACTATATTATATACAGGCATGTACTCCTACTACGGCTCTTCTTGGCTCAACAACTAAACTCGACTTAAGTGTATACAACGTAAAATCCTATCTTTATCACACCACCCAAGAAACTAAAGCACTCATCGATCCAATTTCCTTCAGACACAGTAGATGCCCATACACACTACTTACTTTACCTGTGCATTGCCCATAATATCATACATTATATAGCAATGAGATGGCCATACTTAGAACTATCTACCTACCTTTCATTCTGATCTACTATTATTGTAAGTGATACGACTACCCTGCGAATTGCCAAAATAGCCTCCGTATGTTACATTTATTATCTTTGGCACCTACAAAGTTAGACATGGGATCGAAACACCTTTGCCCATCTTACTACCAATCAATAAGTACTTGGCTCACACATAAATAACCCTTAAACACACTTGAACCTTACGAAAAACATAAAACTGGCTCCTCCCTGGTAATTATGGTAAAGGAATAGGCTAAAAATGTGTTTGAGGACACTTACACAGCGGGCTAAAATTTAAATTAGACTGTCAACACTAAACTCTAAACTATTTTTAAGCAGGCAGTGTTGCGGCGGATGAAATGAAAGGCTTATACAAAATTACAAACCTATAATTTATAATTATAAGTGGTTAAGTTTCATCCACCTTAATTTTGTGTTTTTTGGCCGGATATTGGCAATTAACATGGAATTTCATCCATTCAATTTTGTCCAAGTGGTTTATATGGACGGATAAAATGATAAAATTTAATTTAATTTGAACAATATACAACCCTGCTTTTAAGCATTGAATGACATCATATTGTCTCTTTTTATTATGTAGTTTTCAAATAACAATGCGCAATGTAACAAATGTATCTACACGAATTTTGGAGACTTTATAAATAATGATTTCCGTTTTTTGCCATGTCGGAGTCTAAATTAACATTTTGTTTTTTAATGAATTATGTGAATAAATAGTTTCTGGCAATTTATTTTTGATTGGGAGATAGGGAGATGATATTGGAAATGTGGGAGATTATTTGAGTCAGTCCCAGATCTAAAAGTGTGTAGAGATCGTGAGCAGGAGTCTTCCTCTACATCACATTACATTAGAGTCCAGCCTTGAACAAGGTAGAGAATGTTGAATGTCTTGCCTGCTTGTCTTTTGTTAGCATTGAATTGAATCGACAAGGGAATAGAGCGAGAACGAAGAAACTTGTCTTTCAGTTCACTAGGAATTGGACGATGCAATGAGATAGATGGATGATTCACAGGCACAGAGCAGAAGAAGGCTTTAAGTTATATGGATTACAACATTAGGGCCTATAGCTTTCACAAAATGCAGTGTACAGCGAGATTTCCTCACTGCAGCTATACAAGAGCAATGATATAGGAGTGAATGAAAGGAAAAGTATCTGTCTTTGTGTCACTTGCTAGAGAAGTTCCCAAAGAAAAAAGTAAAAGTTAAAAAAGAGCAGTCTTCAATCTCCTGTCTGTCTTTTACGGGAAAAATCAAATGTCTTTTTAGCCTTTATACAAGTGTACAGAAAATGCTGGGACTAAGAATATTATGGCACTGACAAACCGTAACTCAATGCTGCAAACGGATCTCTCAAGCATATGTTGCTTTTTCTTGCGTCAATAATATCTAGGTAAAAATAGCCTTCGTCACATGCATCCACTATCATGGGTTTTAAATATTTGTTTATCTACTTCCACTTTCTTAATGTGCTTTCACCGAGAATAAAATAAAAGCAGGAACTGGAAAAAGACTGGCTTCAGATATTTCAAGGCTTTAGAAAAAACTCTTTTCTCCAAGTTGTTTGCGTGTCTTGAGCTTGTATACATTGTACAGTGAAGGCATAGTAAAGCAGATAAAAGGAAATGCTATATTTATTTACAAGTGCATGGCTTAGAAACATCCATATGATCTTAGAATTTTTTTTTCTTTGACGAGTTAGCGAATTGCGACATGTCTTTCGGCTCTTTTGACACACACATACAATAGTCTTGACTAGTAAACAAAGAAGTTTACCTCCATTTCATAATAGTCGAGGCAAACAAGAGCTTAGAAATACAATCTCTAACATGTGCCTTCCCTGTCTCTTTAAACTCTACATCAATGACACGACCAAAGCAGCTTCAATCGTTTCATTTACAAAAAAAATATGAAAAATTAATCCATTTTTCTTACGTTTCTATTACATTTCATTTGGCCAAGGTATGACAACTTTTTTTATGTATTCTTACTGCGCTCACATTGATTTACCTAGTTATAAGGCTATTAAAGTTGCAAATTCTCTAACAAATACTCACCAAACTATTTTCTATGCTTGCCAAGTGTGTAGTATTTTATGAAAATTGGCCCTTAATAAATTTACATAGGAAAACTATGACTTACGGAGTACAGACACAAGAATATAAATTCTACCAACACAAATATGCACAGTGCAAAGTTATAAATAAGTACTTCCGAGTATGAACTGTAAACACAACAAAATGACAAACTGAAAGTCAGCACCAGCACTCGTTCATGATATAAAGCCATAAATTCGAAAAAAAAATCCAAGATCTCAGACCACTGCTTTTTGCTATTCCCATTTGCAAACAGAGTTGGCAATTTTATATGTAGTCCTGCTTTCAGCTTTGAAGAACACAATGTGCTAAATTGTAATGTGGAGAAAAATTGCTTTTCATTTAGTAAACTAGTAAACGAAAACAAACTATATTTTTACAATATTATTTTATTTCGTGATAAAAAATTATAACATATCCTACTAGTATGTGTTTAACCTTTCCTGCAATCGAAAAATGGTTTCGTTAGCAAATTTTAGGCATTGAAAATACTACAGACTCTAAAACAAGTATAGACACTAAAACTACTACGTAAAACTATATACGAGCAGACATCACAATAATAAAAATTAGCAGAACGTGTCTGAAATACAATTTTCTTAGAATAAATATCTCATTCTATCGTTTCGCTTCTACATTGTTAGAGTAGAGTCAAACTTTGATAATCATATATACACAAATAGCGCTTCCTTCCTACATTATGCATTAAGTCGTCGCTAAGACTCACACAAAGTTGTATTATCCTATTTATAATAATAATGTTGGGTGGAAAATGCACAAGTGCTACACGGAGGCAGGGAGGAAAGGTACCTTAAGTTAAGAATGTAATGTCACGTTGTGTTTTGTGTTATGAGAGAGCCGTGCTTGTTTAGCTTCGTCGCTAAAGTAGCTCCCTGCCTTTTACCCGACTAAAAGACATACATTACATTTGCAAAGACGTCAAGTTGAGTAAAGTGAAAGTTAAAAGCAGCTCTCCTCCTCTTCAAGTTAAAACTCCTCCAATAACATCTGCTTTCGTTTAACTTTCATTTCTCTTCTACTCTGCACAACAGACAACAAAATGTATGGACTACAATAAAGACGAGCATGATTGCAACAATATACAACTGGAGCACTTATCACAGCTAGGCAGCACCTACTCCTGCCGTCCTGCCACTACAAAGGTATTCCGCCTAATGCATGTACCTAATTCTGCGTTTGAACTTCCCTTATACATTTATTAAATACTACGGAGTGTGCGATTGACGAAAATTTATCACTTGCTTCGCTTCGCAACGTTTACTGAAAACGAGGCAACCGAAAAAAATCGCCTGAAAACTTTGTTGTGCGATTGAAATTCTTACATTTGCTTCGCTTGTTACCAGGGGATCACAGCAAAAGGTGATACATTAAAAAGAGAATGTCAAACGAAGCGAAGCAAAATGTTCGCCTCATATCGGCGATTTCGAAGCGAAAGTTGACCCGTTGCTTCATATTTTCGCTTCGAATGACGTCAAATCTTTCTCCGTTGCCAGGGTGCAGCTTTTCGGAAGCGAAGCGAGACCAAAATTTTTCAATCGCACACTCCGTACTGAGTCCTGCTAGATACTTAACTTCATTCGTCTGTCTGTCCGTCTGTTTCGTTAGTAATTTTTATGCACTACGATAAGGATTTTTTAAAACAAAGTTTAAAAAGGAAAAAGAAACAGACAAAATATTGTATTTAAGGATAACAAATACTAAAATACGCTAATATTGTTTCATCATATTATGTTTCGGATAGATGCCTTCTTCGTTTTTTAAAAAAAATTGAAGTAATGAAATGTTGAAATTTATCAAAAACATGATAAATATTTTTTTAAATAGAGCAATAAATTATCCGAATTTCGAATTATCCAGAATGTAGATAATGTTATTGGTGTAATGCTCATTAAAATCCGTTGCGTGCGCCTTCCATGATTTAAAGTATGAGGGGATTTCCGATGCATAATTACTCCCCCACACATATACACACACATGTGCAAGTCGCGGATACGCCGACAAGTATCCCCCCTCATAAATACAATTACGCGCACACATGTAAAAGTTGCCGATACACCGACGAGTATCCGTAATACAGGTACAATTAGGCACACACATGTAAAAGTTGCCGATACTCCGACGAGTATCCGCAACACAGGTACAATTAGGCACACACATGTCAAAGTTGCCGATACTCCGACGAGTATCCCCACACACATACCATTACGCACACACATTTAAAAGTCGCGGATACACCAACGAGTATCCCCACACACATATAAAAGTCGCGGATACTAGTATATGGATTCTAGGAATCCACCTAACAGCGGAACGAATATATTTAGGAATTCACCTAACGCGGAGCGAACCTAACGCCTCAAAGTTGCCGTTGCAATGTTCGTAAGTGTTATATGCATTCAACTTACAGCCCTTCCAGTGCAGTGTACTGCTGCTTTGCATGTAGTGTAGGAGTGTTTTGTGTTTCTATATATTATTATATATATTATTCTATTCTATTTTATTTTATATACATTACAAACGCTACATAATACTAACTACATTATTAATTGGTTGTGCCTTTAATTCATAGTCCTTTTTACATCTTCGAATCATATACAAAACAAAAATGCAATAGTTAGTAATACTATGTAGCGTTTGTAATGTATACGTATAGGTATGTACACTGCACTGGAAAGGCTGTAAGTTGAATGCACATAACACGTACGAACAACGCAACGGCAACTTGAGGCGTTAGGTTCGCTCCGCGTTAGGTGAATTCCTAATTATATTTGTTCCGCTGTTAGGTGGATTCCTATAATCCATATACTATTACCCCAAAACATATACTATTGCCCCATCACTGGATTTCATAAAGAAAGATGATTCACAGCAATGTCAGTCAAGGCGCACTTATTCAATAATCTTTATATTTAATGTCTACGTAATGCACAAACCATTGGTTTGTCAATTGTATTTTAATTAGTCACTTTATTTTCAAAATATCAAGATTTTTTCAACGAGGAGCAGATAAATACTATTGCTACTAGCAAAGCGCTTTGCTGTCCCATAGAAGAATACAGCTATCACTGACTTAAGGTAATAAAATCCGTAAAGTCAAATATTACTATAAAATCAAACGAGTTTTAGTTTTATTATAACAAGTTTCGATTGCAATAAAGGCTTAACGTTCAAATTCTTTTAAAGTAGTGTGAAGTCACATTTTGGACATTACAAAATGTCAATGTTTCTTCACTTAGCTCAACGGCTCTGTAGCATAAGGCTCAATAGTGTAAGTAGGCTGATACGCAAAACTACTAACTACATGCATTAGCCTAGCTTGAAATGGTACTCACTGCATGCATTAGTCTAGCTTGAATTAGCATTCTTTGCTTTGCATTCTAGAAGCATAATATTTATATGCAGCCTAGTCAATAGTTAAATGCATTTAAAACGCTTATCAAAAATGGCTAATTAGAAAATAGGGAAATTGTGTTAAAAACATACTCTTCTTTCTTCGGCTAACAGCCTGGAGAACAAAGAGGAACCGAGTTAATAAAAACTCATACACTGCCCACAGAACAGACATTCTCATTCCAAAATTCAACCTCAAAACACCTAAACTCAAAAGTTTACCTTCATATTTTTCAACATAAAAATATCATTCATTTTTAACTTTTAATGTCATTACTGCTTTCACACAGTAGAAATTCGTTTGAAGTGTAACCCTTTCAACGGTCACACGGTAAAGGTAAAATTTAAACGAAGTATTTTAAAATTAACAATTCCGTAATTGCACAATTACAACCCTCATTTCGTGGTCAGTGTTTCGACGAAAATTCATCGCTTCACTGACAAGAAGGAAGATCGCGACGACAAAGAGGAATTCCTAAGACTTGGACGGACACCAGAAAGCTGCAAATTCCATTGCCATCAGGTTCAGTCAAAATCTCAGTTGACCCCTTTTTGTTTTGCTTTGCCTTAAGCTAAGCACTTAATCTCTGCACTTTTGCCGAGAAAAATAACTGCTTTGCTACGGCCAAGCTTTACCCCCCTTTAAAAGGCATTTTTGCACTGGCAACCCGTGCGTATTAAAAAATCCCCTTTAAAAGCCTTGGGTAAAACAAATTCTAACTTTCCTATAAACTACTTTTCACACTTTCTTTCTTAATTGGTAAATCCACGTAAATCAAACAAACGAGTTACCTATACTTATAGGCCTCCTAGGAACCTCATACAGAATTGGCATATATATCGACTCATATATAATATTTTCTCTAAATCTAACATAATTCGGTAAATATTATATTAAGCACTTACGAGAAATCAAGGTAACATTGAGCCAACATCTAGGGTATTTGAGCCATACCTACTGAGCTAAATCACTCACCGTTATTTTGACATTTACTTAAAATAGCTAATATCCGTTGTGTGCATTACGTTCATTATTTTCTTGCATACTAACAAAGAATCTGGAAAAGAATTATTCAGAAATAATTCTCTTTTATGCACTAAGCTTATAGGATAAGGCCATATTACGTAATTCCCAATAAGCGATGTCATAGTAGATAGAAAAATGTAAGCAGTGGCAATCTTTTCTAGTTCAGATATTTGACTGTCAATGCAAAGATTTTGTATTCAGAATCTTTCTCATCAAATTTTAAACTTTTAATGTACTGCCCATTAATGAATTACGCTTTTACGTTTCATTGTATACTAAAGGAAAACGCTTTCCTGTAGTTTCCCAAAAATAAAAGTTGTAGAATCAACAATTGTAGAAGCATTTTAATAGATACAACTATTTCACTTGTTTTTCATTAATTATTTATAGATAATGAGTGCTGACAACAAGAGAGAACAAGTCAGAGGTCTGCCATCTCAAATTGCTACGTTAATTGGTGTTCCTAGTCCAACACTAAATCTTTACATATAGCGGTGTCTGGCTTTGTCAAGATCATCCAAAGTTAATTTAAAAATTTCATCTTCGGAATCCATTTCTATTCGGAAGCTGAATAGACACTATAAATTGATGAATTACATTGACATTAATTTTGCACACCAGGACAGCGCTGTCCTAGCAAAGTATAAAACGTTCATTCAAACGTCTACATATTGGGTACATAACATTGGGTTTAACTAGTGTTTATAAAATTACATTTTAGTTGTAAAATAATATTTATTGAAAACAAATTACTAAAAGATTAGCACAGAGCTTTACTTTTTGCAAGTATTTTATTATTTCTGTTGTAGTTTTTCCGTGATTTGACACGTAGCTTACGGAAATACTTTTAGCTGGGTAGCGCTGCCCTCCTCCAACAAGTTGTGGTAATCACGTCTGTGGTCGTCATCTAAGCCACATTGCCAACATCCGTCCGAACTCATGTTGGTCAAAAATAATTGAAATTGACAGATTGAAAAATAAATTTTAACTTACAGCCCTTTGCAATCACTGCAGTTTTACTTAATTTGAAATTGCCGGTTAATTTCATTTCTCTTGACACTATTTGTGTGTTGAGTGTTGGGGTAATAGTATATGTAGGGGCAATAGTATATGTGTTGCGGGTACTCGTATCCGCAACTTTTACATGTGTGTGTGTAATTGTATGCGTGTTGCGGATACTCGTCGGAGTAACCGCAACTTTTACATGTGTGTGCGTAATTGTATGTGTGTTACGGATACTCGTCGGAGTATCCGCGACTTTTACATGTGTGTGCGTAATTGTATGTGTGTTGCGGATACTCGTCGGAGTATCCGCGACTTTTACATGTGTGTGTGTAATTGTATGCGTGTTGCGGGTACTCGTCGGAGTATCCGCGACTTTTACATGTGTGCGCGTAATTGTATGTGTGTTACGGATACTCGTCGGAGTATCCGCGACTTGTATATGTGTGTGTGTGTGTATATGTGTGGGGGAGTAATTATGCATTTGAAATCCCCTCATATTAAAGAGTTCTGCGACAAGTTTAACATGTAAAGAGTAGGCAACCGTTTTAGTGCAATTCGTATGGAATGGATCCTTATAAGAGTCTCTGGTTGTGTTGTGAGACAATTCCCTCTCAGCGACTCTATGGACCGCTACTTTGTTAAATCTGTTTAATATGGATAAGTTTAGGTAGTATTTCTACCGTAGAATTATTTACTACTACACAAACTGAATCTAGGAATCTAAAGTAGCATGGCATTAAAAATACGGCAAATACAAATAAAATGTTTTTAAGTGTTGTCTTGTGTAGTTGTGAATTTGCTATTGTGAGCTTTAATGTACTTAAGTATAAGCTTCAATTTTAGAGAGATGCCGTAAAGGTGCTATACAGCCTCTGTATTTGTTTGCACAAGGGTTTTGTGCTATAGTGAAAGTACCTAGTTGAGACCCCTCCTCTAATAACTTAAACTTGTACTAAAATGCCGGTAACCTATGTCTTGGGAAGAGAGTGGGGTGGAAAGAGCACTTCAAAATTCCACAAGGTAAATAAATAAACGCACAGTTATACTCTTATATGCAGGGCTTTTATGTTTTCCGAGCCTATTCCTTTCTCTCCACAGAAAGCCAGTGTTGTTATTGACGGTGTCTCTGCCAGATAAAAAGTTATGTGCGCATTTTACATTTGCAAGGGCGGTGAAAATTATTCTGCACATAAACTGATGTTCAGATTAGCCTTTCCATTTAAAATTTCTCGCAGATAGTTATCTATACTAAGATAAACGCAAAAATAGAAATAAAGTTAATTAGTTAATAAGTCTAGTCATATAGAATAGTTTCCAATTAAGTCTAGTCATAGTTGAAAATATTTTGCAGTATACACTAGAACGGTTCTGCGGAAGCAGCCTTAGTTTATATTGATTTTGTGTTTGCTCTAATGAAAACTAAATCGTTTTTTGCAGGATAAAAGCAAATGGTTTCCAAAAAAGAAATCGTAGTGTATTCCCTAAAGGCACAAGGTGAAAATGTTGAAACTGAAAAATGCTTTGATTTTTGAGTCACCTACTGAATAGAAAATAACAATCAACCTTTCTGCAATTATAATCCAGTGTTTTAGAAAGCTAAATTTAAAGCTAGAAACTCTTTGTGTATTGTATGTGCGCATTATACTAATCTGCTAGGAAAACTACTTATAAGTAAAAATGGTGCAACTGACAGAATGGAATATGAAGGACTTCCTTCTCACAGCTCACAAAAAGCCTTCATTTTAGAGCTTAGGATTTCACTCCGAAAAGCATTATTCGAAACTTTGCAAAGTTGCAGGTAGATATATAAAACAATTTAGTTCAACTTTGAGTTCAGGATTTTCATTTTCATGGCCTTTCGAACAATAACGAACTTTTGACTAGGTAATTCTATCTGCCAACTAAAATACAGCATATCCTTGTTGAATGCAACTCCTTTCACGTCATACTAAAATATGTTATACAGAAATTAATGGATTTAAGTAATATTTCATAGGATATGCGTAGTTAAGTTACATAACTTTTATAGTACTACGTAGTATTAACAATGAGTTGAATTATAGGTTTGTCCTTAAGCTGAATGACTTGTGAATAGGATGCATGCATTGCCTAGCTGTATATGTTAAAAATGCGGGGAATCTGATTATTTAACTTTCCATTGCTTATCTTTTCATTGAAACTGAGAAAAATTGTAAAACTGTAAAGGTTATTTTTTCATGCAGGAGACTATAGGAAGCCATATAGTATAAGCGACTGTTGAGATGTAGAAGTTAGAAGGCTCAGTAGTGGTTTGTTTTGCGATGATGTGACGTTATGAAGGTATTGCGTGTTGAAAAATCTCACGCTGAATGTTTGCATGGAAGAGGAGAAGTGTGGAGAAGTGGGGGATTGAAAAGGTGTAGGCGAGCGAACTATAGTCTACTATTAAATAGAAAGAGAAGAAGAAAAGAGTGAAGCAGGGCAGAGTTTTTCCACTTTGACTGACATTATTTACGATAAAGAATCGTTTGGGCTGACTTGTTTCCCCTTTCCTTTAGTTCACTGTACGCTATTCAGTTTCAGACTTTCTCCCTGTAAACTATTGTGCGGCTTAGATACAATAGTCTTGAGCGTAGGATACACACGAAGAATTACTTAGGTAAGTTAATACAAGGCATAAGAAAGAAGGGAAAACTGGAGACAGACTCCTGCACACAATACACGGAGAAAGTTTCTTTACTCCAGCATAAGAACATAATGTGGCTTGCTTTGGGTTTTAGTTACTTAAGGGAAGTGTTCTGTTGTGTCTTGTGTCAGACCAAGGTGGGTTAGCTACTAGGAGGGAAACACAGACGAGAAAAAACTGTAACTTGTAACACTAACCCAGCTTTAGTAGCATAGGCTTTCTCCTTCCTCCTTATATCCTTATATAGATGGAATAATAATGCTCAAACCACTCACATTAAATTCCTTCTTAGACTTTTGGGCACAATATCTCAACTTAAACTCACATCAAAGCACACACAACTCCCGCATTTTATAACGACGTCTTAAAATACGATACCCGTATGCCAAAATTAAAGCAGTCCGGATTTATTCGACTAGTGCATAGTTTAATGCAGCCATCTCTCATTCCTTGTCACTCAGTTTCCATAAGAGTTAGTCATTACTTGGCATCCCATCACTTTCTCTCCTACTCCCAGCACAAATTAAGTTTCTTCAAATGCTTAAAAGTGGAATCTCAGGTTTTCCCCCAGCAAAATTAAGTAAGTTCTATTCTGGGCTCAAGTAAACAATAAGACAGAGTCAAAGACACCAAAGGCTTTTAATTTTGCCAGGTAGCTATGACTTGTAAATAAAGTTATACTAGTAGTTGCATAAAATTAGAGATAGTGTCTATAGATCCGTGTGCACACAAAGCTATTTGTGCTGAGATATTTCATTTCGTCGTAATTAGTAGCTAGAAGACACTATTACAAATACAATATTTACGTATAAGATAATATATCCATATTCTATCCTATTTCTATCCTATATCCTCTTTCTTCTATTTCCTATTTCTAATGACATGAAATGGAAAACGTTATATGACCATAATAAAAGTCATCAAGAGAAAGCAATCTTCATTTATGTAAAGTTCCCTGGCACATGTCCCATATATTTCTTCATGTTTGTCCATAAAATTCCACTATTAACCATTGTGGAGCAAGAGAAAACAATAAAAAATAATGCTATGAAATAACCGGAATTATTAAAATTGTTAATAATAAAAATTTCGGATATGTACAACCCTGGTACAGGCTCTGTTATTGCTGAAAACTGCATGAAGCATTATGGGGTAATAAATTCTAAATTGCTGTATACATTACATAAATACATTCCTTAATGTGTGCTAAAAGCTAAAAGTAGAGCCTAAGCAATCTGCAGTGGAACAGTTATGAAAATGTTCTGCGCTAATTATATACGGCTTCCCTCCATAATTTTGATTAATTAATCTCGTTTACTATGAAAGCAATGAATTTATCTGTAGGGAAAGTACGAGAAAACCTAAAACAATATCGGTTATATAAATTTATGTATTGTTCTGTGCTGATTGCTGATTTTCAGAATACATTATTATGCATGATAGAATAATATGAATATGAATAAATATTCCAAAATAGTTGACGAATTAATTTATATTTATCTATGTATGTATTGCTTGCAGAGGAATGAAGAGAAATGGGGAGAGGAGAAAGCTTTTGAATTAAATTATGGTGAGCTTACATTACTTATTTATGTTTAACCAGATTGATTGTGTGCATTTAGAGCCCTGAGTTTACCTTCCAGAATATTATCCACTTGAATAATAAATCTTAGTGTTTGCTATAGTGTGCCTGCTACTCTGCTACTAAGAATAGCTCACACAGAATTTATGTATATTGGCGATAAGTTCAGTTTCGTCTTCCTCCTGTTTAATATCATTATTATGTATTTACATTAGGGGAAAGCCACAATGAGGAGGAAGGAAGAAATGAATTGAGAAAGGAACAATAAGGACAATAACGTTTGTTATGTATGCATAATTCTTGAAAACACGACAGGACGGAGGAGGACTGCTAATTCTGATTATACGTCTACGAAGCCTTCACATAAATAAATACGAATTTCATTTCAAAGGACTCCGGACGGTGAGAGGAGATTCGGGAAAGTTCCACAACTCCCCATTCGTTTATTGTGGGAGTCTAGGCAAATATTAAATAGAGAGACTCGCAAATAATAGATCTAGCATGTTTGAGCCATGATAAATGTGATGAGTAAACAATGTGTATTGTATATAGTGAATTGTATTATGTAGGAACATGAATAGTAAAGAAGGCGCAGTCGTATTATTCTCTCCTTTATGGAACAAAATCAACAGAGAGTGAATGTCATTTGTCGAACACTACAACCACGTTATTGTCATCCTAATCATTCCTTTGCATATCTATATTTTCCTATATTCAAATTCCTGCGCATATACTTTCTAAAAATATTATATAGGATATAAGATAGACAGACACTTGTTTTCTGAACTTCTGCATAATCAACCTTGAACAATGCGGAATTTTTTACAAAGTTAAAAATTAGTATTAAAGTTGTGATGTGAAAGAAAGAGGGTGAGAGTGAAAGTCAAGTGAAATGCAAATGAGCTGTCGAGCTACGAGTTAGAATGGTTGGTGAAAGGAGAAAATGATTAGAGTACGGTCAATTTAAGAATGATTAGAGATTCAAAGAGTGGCGTGAGGGAGTTATTAGGTGATTCTCGGAATGTAAGTTAAGTTCAAAGGATTCTGATTAAAATTAGCTCGTAAATCTGGTTGGAAGTTGGTGAGGCCTAAGGAGAAAGTCAAGTTGAGTGAACGGCTTGTAATGAAATCTAATGTTGCTGTCTCCTTTTCTTTTCTTTCCGTTTCTTTTAGTTTAGTTTCCCGTTAGTTTTCTTCCCACGAAGAGCTTAGGGCGAGAGAATCAATGCAAGGAGTGTAAATAAAAGCTTTACTCGTATGCTATCTGTTCATATGGCAGAAAGACGAAGAAGAAGAAGAAGTGGGGCCGATAAGGCAAACTCAGTTAGTCAACGCAGCCTAAAGATACACAAGAGAGATTGGGAATCTTATCATAGCTTTCCCAAGGGTCGAATCACGCTTATCTTATTGTTAGTTCAATAAATATAAAAAATCCGAGGAATTTCCTCAGAAACTTTCAACATTTATTAATACTGAAATAAAGTCGCACATATTTAATATCCCAACGAGGTAGTTAGCAATCAATGTGAATGTGGCATAATGCAGATAGGGGATGATGGTTTGTCTGTGAGTGCCGTGTCTCTTGGAAAATCCTGCTGAGCTGGGGAAAAGGCTCTGGAAGGATCTTTGCTCTTAGCTCATTGTTTATTGCATTTTTGATTTCGCTGTGCACTTGAGTTCTATGCATTGCCTTCTGCACACAAATCCATGGCCTGGCCGTAGACTTTATTAGACGTGCTAAGTTGGCTCCTCTCTCCTTGGCTCGATCTCTTTTCCAGCCCATTGTTATTTGCTCTCTGCATTTGGCTGCGCTTGCCAAACTCTCGATCCAATTTTATTCAATTCTAGATACAAGAAATTTCCTTAAAAAAATGCTCTCTCTCTCTCTCAGCCAATGGAGCATCTCTTTCTCTGTTGATTTTTATTTTCTCTCGTCAATTCAAATGAACTTTACCCAAAAAAGAGTGGAGTCCATGATGTTACCATCAGTGGAATTTCTGAATCAAAACATATGCGACACCAAAGTGTGCAGTCGACTCGGTGCAATGGAAATGAAAGCATTCGTCGAGGTCGTTTGTCGACTTGGATTGGCAGTTGGGAAACGAGCATTCATGATAAATGATGTCTAACATAACTATTTCATTCACTCTCCCTCCTCCCTTCTCTTCCCATTCTCTATCTATGCACTAGCTGCCTTGTTTACTTGGCACTGTCTAGCACTTTCTCTTCAACAAACTCACTACTCTGATCACTACATTACATCAATTCCTCCTTTGTTTTTATAAGCGACACTACAGTCCCACTGCATTAGCATTCTCTAATTTCTCCCTCACTCACAACCTCCAATTCCAATACTACTAATGCATAATGCTTGTTGAGACCTCCTTCGCATTTAAATTTTAAATGTGAGCCAATGTATATGGGGCATAAAGCCCAGTCAACGGGATTTTTATTGGACATCTTACAATGAATGTTAACATTAGATATCTCAAGGAGAATATGAATTCAAAAGGTGTGGGCGTCTTTACTGATCTACTTATTGCATTCAACACTTAATATCGTCCTACTGTGTGACCTCCAAATATCAGGCACTATTGTTGCCGTGCAAGGCTCAATTTTTACTTAATAGTTGTTCGCTACTTGAATAACAAGAATAACATGTTATTCAATATTCAACATTCTATCCCACTTCTATAATTAAGTATCTCACTAAAATATGAGCTTTTTTGCTTTGAAAGTGCTTTTCGTAAACATGTAGTTGTTGGATCAACATCAATGAAATTATTTGGTGCACTTGATATTAATGAGATTATTGAGTAAGTCTACACCAATTACTAAAAATAACATGAAAGGCAAAACTCAATCTAATGCATGATATAGATATACCGTTAGCATAATAAATATATCCTTCAGATTATCAGCGGTCTTTTTGTATTTGAATTCTCTGTATCTGCTGAATCTGCTCTTTGTAATGTTATCATCAAATAGCACACAACCGCATCTCGGTAAAAATGTATCCTAAAATAGAATGATCCAGGAAATGAATCTCTGTGACTGTACTACAAAGACTTGTCTCAGGTACCAAGTGAATTGTACAACAAAATAGGAGACAAATATCTATATTTAACCTATCACCTTTGGGCATATACATATATATATGTATTATATTAACCTACATATTCCCAGAATTGGTTACATAAGGATATCTCTTTGAAGTTTCCCACAGAAAGTCAAAAGTCGAAAGATGAGACGACTGATTTCATAACCGGATGAGACTCTACTGAACGGTAACGTATCACAGAAGATTCTGTCGAAATTCTGTTGGAATTTCTATTGCTAAAAGTATAGCTTAAAGTATATCCAGTATAGTTATGTGTATAGCTATGTATAAGTAAACAATTTGAAAAATGAAAAGTTCCACGTATAGTGTGAATAAGACGTAGAACAAAGTGTGGATTAGTACACATTCTAGTTATAGTTGTGATCGGGAAAGCTTTATCATTGAGCAGAAGTAAAATCTTGGCGGAAACTAGTTACTTGAACTTTACGTTTCCTTTTTGTTTTTCGAAAAGTAAAAAGTTAACATCCAGGATTGATATAGCTACAGATAATAGCATTGATGATACACTCGAACAAGCGAAAAACTTTGTAACTAATGTATAGGGAGGATGTATCCTTCGTATTCTCTGGCTATATTATAGGTATTAGCTTATAGGATATATGGATGATGATCATGTTTAGACGGTGGAGTGCATCTGGGTGGATCTGGGATAAGTAACACTAAAAGAAATAGTAGGTAGTGAAAGTTGTGCTTACCAGAAAGTATACGGCAAAAGGCATGACGACAGCTGCAACGAGTAGATCGGCAACAGCTAGGCTTACGATGAAATAGTTCGTGACATTCCAAAGAGATCTTTCCCGTTTGACACTGAGTATGACGAGAACATTACCAAATATGGTCACAAGTGGAAAAATGATCATGAGTAGAGCCCAATAGTTATAACTGCCCAAACTTGACTCATCCAGATCTAAGCAAGTCATATTTAGCTCTGTGCAGTTAGAAATGGTGAGATTGTCCATGCCGAGGGAAGTTACATTGCCAAAGTCCTCACCGTGGGAAGTGTAGGGCAAACTTTGTGGAGCAAAAGCCTCTTTAAAGTTAAATCCATTGGAAGAGGTGGAATTATTAAAGGGGAACAAATTCGTCGGATTCCAAAGTTCTGTCGAAGAATTGAGGATTTCGGCTGTACTGAGATTTTTCACTCGGTGACTTAAGTAACTTTGCTTGCTCTCAAGATCAATGTCATAGATTGTGGGAAGGGGGTAGTCGGAAGTGGCTGCGGATGTCGACAGATTTTGTTCTTCCTCTTCAATCAACTCCAAGTTGGGCACTTTCGTTGCCGACTCTGTTTGAGGGGAGGAAAAGGTGGATGTGGACTCGACCAAGGAATTCCATGGCCAAGAAGTAGACGTCGTGCTTTCACTCGGTGAAAATGAGGAGAGAGCAGGTGAGTCTTTGCTCGTAATGTCTGGAGACAGCGTGGATGTGGACTGAGGTGAAAGTGGCTGCGAGGTGGAGGATGGCTGTGTGGAGAGAAGGTACGAGGAGGACGGCGACCAGGACAAACCTTCTTTGACTGTCGTCGTCATCCCTGTCGAAGCACTCTCGACAATACTCATTGTGGTTTCAATTAATTCGGCGGAAGGATCGAGACCAGGACGACCTTCTGCTCTTCCTGAGCCAAATGTTGCTTTCATGACAAAGCAACACACAAGTTGCTGTGCTCCTGCTCTAAATATCCTTATGCTAGATTCCCTATTTATAATAGCACTTCAACTACTACCACTCTAAAACACTCTATAGAATGCACATGTGCAATTATGTATGTACATTTAAAGGGTCTATAGTCTCTTCATCTAATCACGAGTAGCTAAATATTCTATATATATATATAAGTAGGTATATATATATATTCTTATGTATTTTATCTAGTGTAGTTTGTAGGTAGGTATAGATTATGTCTGTCGCGATTTCTATTAGTAGTTAGTTGGCTGCATAGAATAATGCAATGGATGTTATGTGCATTTAAGAGTATCTGTAGTTTCTCGTTTAAGCCGAATTCCCTTTGTGCTTCTGCTTTCACTCACATCGTAAATTCTCATCGCATTCCCTCTTCCATGCTGTTCCCCTCATTTACTTTCACTTAAGTTCTACTTCAATTCCTATACGACCTCACTGATAGATATATATAAATATATATACTCGTGATATTAGCTGTTATATATATATACTATATGTGTGTATATACTAGTAGTATGAACTGCTTTCACTCACTACTCAAATGGCAACAGCACCCATCCACAACACCCGTGGCTTTCCTCCATACTATAAATGAGTTTTCAGTTTCTCGTTACACTCCTCGCAAGATAATAGCAACATACGTGTCCTCCGCTTATTTATTTTATGCCCTTATCATACGTTATGAACTTTTCTAATCTATTTACATATAGTACACACAGATATATATATATGTATATTATCATATAGTTTCCCGTCTCACATGTGTAGTCGACTCCATCCACTTCTTCTTTCACTCTAATGTCTCATTTCATCTGAAAAAATGTTCAAGTTTCATTTTAATTTAGAATTTCATTTACACAGCATGTATGTTAGATAGTTTCATGCATCTGATATTTAGCTTAGCCTTCTGCTCGACTACACACTAATTTGACGTTTCAGCTTTCGCCAAAATAACCAATAAGGGACATTTAATAGGATTCTTCCGACTCCAATCTCATATCCTAACAGCTTCGCTAATGCTCCCACAAAAAATCAATTTTATAACTTTCCATTACGATAACGATTAGTATAGTCCTCCCAGAGTCTCCAGTCTATAAATATATTTTTTTTCTGCTAACCCATATGTAGTGATTACATGGGCTATATAATCCTATAAATTCAACAAAAGCCCAGAGGCTAGGAAAACGTATATGATTGGAGGGGAAGAGAGGATTCATAAATTGTTTCGAGGTAGCAAAGCTCAGTTTCTCCATTTTGCAAAGAGTTCTATGGGCTATTTTATTACAAAATAAATAACATTCCCTTCAATCTTCCCTTGATCCGCTTCAACAAAATAATGTCCCAGCTCCTAAGCTACTTAGAGCCAACGTAATTTAATACTTAGCAAAGTTCTACAAGTTGAAAGGGATCTGTTCATGAACAGATAGATCACATTTCAAACGATTACGGATACTTTGACAAAAGGGGTCTTAGTCTTTTCAAAATAATTTCATCATACACCTAATTAAATCCCATTAGGATGAAAATAGGGGAATATACAACTAAATTACCGTTAGCCTAATAGTAAACAACAAAAGAAACGGAACAATAATATCATTTACTCAAGGAAAAAGTGTTAGATCTATTCTTCTATATGGTAATGCACTATTTCAAGAAATTATATCAAGAAAAAAAAAACTTCTACAATATAAAAGTACTCAGTGAATAATAATAGCATGTTTCTTTAAGTTTCTTAGAAAAGGGAATCCAAGTGAAATACTCGGAAATAGCTCTTTGTCAAAGTCCACAAAACAAGAGACCAGCAGAAGTTAGCTTTCTGTCGACTTGTCAATATTTCTGATATGAATGAGTTATAGGATATCTAGAATGAGTTATATGAACCATATTATATATTTCTCCTCTCTCTATCTACACAAGCTAATGTCAAAGCTTTTTGCTTTGTGATGAGTCTTTTTCGGCAAGGATGAATAGATTCCCGTACGAAAAAGTTTATTTTTGCTATCGCATCATATTACTTACATGTACATACGTAAGTAGTCGGTGACTTAAGCTAGAGCTTATATTTAGAGCAGGTGAAATGCTTATTTCACGCATATGATTCCCATCTATATGCATCGGACTATATATAGACCATCCTCAAAAACTCCCTTCAAAAACAAAGTTAGAAGCTAAGGAAAGAAAGATACTGTCTGCTAATAGAATGATAGTCGTGTTTACTTAGATCCTCATAAAAGTCAGTAGCATAAAGTATAAATCTCGGACTAAGTAAGGTAGCGCTATAGAAACATTTGATGTGAAGTGGAAGAAATAGAGTGCAGACACATCAAGTATGTAACTAGCAGTATATTTCCATATGCCATCCTGAGCAATCAGAAATCAAGGGAGAGAGAGAGACAGAGAGATAAAAAAATATCTGCTGCGTAAAATAGAATCTGAACTATCTGAAAAATATCAAGGAAAAGTAAGATGTCTATTTTACGGCTTATTTAGTCCCAAGCCCCTCTAGTTCTAAAGGAATGAATAAATTCCTCAGGTTTTTGGGCAAACCACAGACGACTCCTTAAAATGTCAAAGGCTCTACTTATCCTTTTGTCAGTTGAATGAAGTTTTTCATGAAAAAGGATTATCTCTTGCTTTTAGAGAGACAGGAGAGAGAGAGGAAGGACATCTCATTGGTTATCGTTGTGGTGGGTAGTGTGCTGGTGAGCTTTAGCTATATGCACCATCATCGTAAAATCAAACCCTGTACTCTGCCTAAAATTCTCTTCGTTCAGCGGCTCGATATTAAAATGGATGAGATCGATGCGATGAACAAAGTGACAAAGCACACAAACAAATACAGCTCTTACACGCTCCTGTCATTCATTCCCGTTTTGTTTGCTTTCTCTCTATAGAAATCTCCATGTAGGTACTCTCATAACTAAAACCATATTAAATGTCTTCAATATCATTATACTTATTATCCTTGAATACATTTATTATCCTTGTCCGAACTATAGTCACCCTAAAATTATTATCTACCACATACATACAAAAAAAATGTATATATAATAATATAGTAAACACATGAATGATGTGTGTACACAAGAAGAAAGTAGACTCCGCTCTGTTGGGGAAGAGAAAAGAGTCCACTCCGTTGGGGAAGAGAAAAACAAAATTAATGAACTCTAAAGGGAAGGCTAGCCGGGTTTTTACGTTGGGCGTAGATTAAACACGGAGTTTCTACGAAAACATCGTAAACACATCGACTAAAGCCACTCGTCCTCATTGTACTATTAGATTCAATGATAAAAGGGAAATATAAAAAGTGAGAAAAAGGATAAATGGATAGTCCCATTATCACTCCACATCGGTTTTCCCCTTGTCACTGAAAAACTAGGTGAGTGTTATATAGAGTGCTTCTTCCTAAACCACTACTACAATCGTCAGTTATGTATACATACATAAGTGAAGACGCTCTCTCTGTTAGTAGTTCCGTCCGTATTAGTATTGCAGCGTTGATAAGAACATCGGACGTAGTCAAGTAGGCAAATATAGCAAATATTCATTCACTCACACTAAGCATAGAGTAGGTAGGGTAGTAGTAATAGTGTAATAGTGATAAGGATGGTGGTAGCTACCTAGACAGATAAATATTATCAGAGCCTATCTGTTATCAGTGGCACTAGCACATCAGCTAATACACAATGTACACAAATTGAGGAGAAAGTGCTTAGGGAGCTAACTGAGTTCTGTGTGTCAATGTATTTATGCATTATAGAGGAGGGAGAGCTGTGGGGACGGGTGATAAACTATAGAGAGAGAGCAGTGAAAGGCTGTCTACTACCGGAGGAAGTGGAAATGGATCGATGGGCTAAATGTGAGCTTAAGGAAGTGCTCTGGAGGGGAAAGGATGATAGAATGACTCGACTTGACTTAAGTTGAGTTAACTTTCAAACTGTTGCCTTTTCTGCCCTGTCCCTCTAAAATATATTACCAAAGTGCTTTCCCTACTTTCCTTTCGCATTAATAAGAACCGGCTGAATCTAGAGCAAAAATTAGCAGCCCTCCACTACTAACACACTCTTCCATCAAATCATATCAAAATCTCCAACTACGGCAGTGAGAGGGGGAAAAAGGGAGCTCAGGCCTAATGGAAGGAGACTGACATTGTTAGATATGTGCTTTCTCTCTAGCGACCTCCTAATAGTATTAGACAGTTAACTTAACTCGTGCTGATCACTGATTTGACAGTTTGTATGCTTATCGGATTTACATATTAGTCGGCTGTTGGTTTTTGAGAGAGAAGAAGAAGGGCAGAGTGTTTGTTTGTATATATTGTGTAACGGGCGGTAAAGAGAGAGAGAGATGCAAGGGCATTCTAATATGAGAGGATGTGCTTAATGCCCTGCTGAGAGTACTCATGACAAGAGGTCACTCAAGTGACAACCTTCTCAGTTAATCCGTTGCAATAAGTAAAAAAGCTAAGCCACATACAGTCGGATGTGCACCGGAGCTCACACTCAGGAAATACAAATCCTAAGAGCAATTCTCATCTGACTGACCAAGAGCATTCAGAGGCAACTCATTCATCATCCACAAAATCCAGGGCTTAGTATGTTCATGCACAATGTACATACACAAAGTTGGGTTATGTCAGTCCAAATGGATTTCACTAGTTCCCCATCACTTACAGCAGCCAACAGAAGATTCGACTTCCCTTTTCTCTCTCTCTCTCTCTCTCTCTCTCGACTCTTCTCTGCCACAACGAGAGTGTTGCTAGGAATTTTCACTCTGTGATTCTAATGCGATCATTCTCCCTAAAGCATGCCATTACTTCTCAACTATGCATTGACCATGACTACAGACAGACTCCAAACTAAAACAACGATAGATGTAAGTAGAAACAGTTAAATGAACTCCAAAACCCATTTATTTCATTTCTATTACGTATTTACGTACTTAGGCGAGGAAGCGGAGCACTAGACCTAAATATCTTCTCTCTGCTTGCACAGTGTACAGTGTACACCTTCTCTGAGGGAGGCTGATATAAAAGTAATATCCCAAAACTCAAGCCCCCGCAAAACTACCACATATGCAAATACCAACATTTATTTCGACTTTAGCATCAGTATTAACAAATTAGACAGTTCCCAACCCTATTTCACAAATTACCATAATATCAGCATGGCTAAAACTAAAGTCTCGTTTAACATTAGCCTCCTGTATACATGTCAATGCATACAAGCAAATATTCGATCTTTGCAATGTGCACTATATATATACTTTAGCCTAATTTATTTAAAGTGTTCGAATTTTCGAATAAATTCTGATAGTAATGGCACATACGTATAAATAGGTACTAGTAGTTAGCTACTCCAATTTCAAAATACGACATCTCCTCTTAACAATATCCTCACTAAAAACTAAAAGCCAATCTATTTCTGTTATTTGACTTATGCTGAAAGTTTAAAGTGAACTGAGTGAGTCGCGGGTGCAACATTTCGCATTTATTCTGTCATTCACTTTTCACAGTTCCCTTGGATGGCGATTTCAAATTATAGTTCGAGAGTAAAAGCAATTCCAGTTCACACCAGAACCTAAATAATAGACAGTTTGATTTGTTCTCCAAGTTCACGAATATCAAATGAATGCTCTTCGACTAGATGTAGACAAGTTGTGACGAGAGAGCTTTGAAAGTGAACCAATTGCTTTCTGCCCAACCTTGCCTTGCTCCCTTTTGTGTCTATCAATACTGCGGTGCCTAGCCGTGGACAATTATGCCTCCCCAACACTACATGTGTAATCTATCTATTAGTCAACTTCTGTTTTACTGTTGGAAAATCCTGTTTGTGGACTTGGATTCAAAGCTAGAACTGGAACAATACACAATTACGTCGTTAGTCAGGCGTTGCTAAAAGCTGGAGGAAATGCAGGGATTGTCACGCCCTATTGTAATTAGTCCACATTTGAGTGATACTAATTATTATTAAATTCCCGTTTGGAAAACTTGATTCCGCACCAAATCCAAATTAAAGCAAAGGTACCATTGGTACCACAATGGATTTTACAATAGGCTACCCAGTATAATAATTATATATAGCGAGTTCAAGGAAAATATTGTGTTATTTGTTAGGGAAGCATTGCATTCGTCATAAACAGGTTGCCTGATATTCACAGGTAGGATTATAAAAGTAGGTCTCCTTGATAAATGAAAAGGATTTTACAGGGCCAATTGTATTCAATTTTTGCTAAGCACTTCAATTTATTTCTCCGGGAAGCAACATGCAGGTAGATTTGTAACTTTCCAGGTTACTACGAATAGTCATGGGATTTTAGAGCTTCCAGACAGATTGCCAGGCCAGGTAATTGCCTCAACAAATAAACGCAGGCAGCACTACTATTTACAACGACGACTCTCTGTGCTAATGGTGAGTTGTTAGAAGAAACTATTTGCCTTGCTAAATATAACAACTCTAATAGTCATCACATCCACATCACGGAATTTCAATCCACGACATAAAAATCCCTTTGCTTTGCCGCCATAAACTACATTTTCAACATTACACAATCACGATGTTCATTGTCTTAACGAAGCACAATGGCTTTGTTGCTACTTTTCCACCATCCAATCTCTCTTGATTCTGTTGTAAATCCTCGACCCTCTACCAATTTTGCGTGTCCCAATCCCATTTTTGCCAATGCAATCTTTATTAATTGTACCATGCAATTCAAGGATTATCCCACAAGTAAACTCCAGAAAACAATTCACATTTACAACTTTCACCCATTGTCAGTTTCCCGCTCACGACATGTATCAATACTGCCGAGTAATTGAGTTTACTACATCCACAAGAATTCCCGACTGGAAAATAAGGAGACTTGGATGGATGGAGAAACTGGATTCAAGTGTTAACTACAACCATCACCGATCCATTTCATTGCCATTACTACAATTGGGTCATTTGCTGTTGACAGACTATGTTTACTAGTTGCACTCAATGCACTCCTATTTATTTCCTCCCTGCTTTGGAATTTATTTCTTACATTTAATCCAAGGACACTATAGTTATTAAGCAGTCATATCCTAATGAAGATATACACCATTCCTGTTCAGAGTTTCCCAAAATTACTCTCTAGACAAACGAATTAATTCGGTCATAGCATTATTATTCAACAGTTTCTTAAAGTTCTTATCATTTATTATTGACATTTTCTCAATATTCTGGATAATATCTAGGATATCCGCAGGGAGAGCAAAAATACGATCTAAAGCCTCCGGCAATTAATTACTAATTGATTCTCTAACTATTTATATGTGGTAAATGGGCATGTCTTGCTAAAAACTAAATTTTTAGTACTATGTCATTTCTATTGTGATGCTTGATGTTGGGTCGTTCAGTCTAGACT
>JAAAYG020033937.1:0-14663 GCA_009936455.2 Tomocerus minor
CACCCCCTATCCCGCCCCCAAATACCGCTACATTGCTACAGTCTGTTTACAACAGTTTATTATCATTAAGTATTAACGAGGTTTAATGTCACTTTTTTTACTACATGCATGCATGCCTTATTTCTATAAATTGCACAGAAATTCATTCTTAAAATTTAACAATGCAGTAGTTTTTATTGCGGTTATGTTGAAAACATTCTTCTATATACAATAGAGTAATAATAGATAAAAACATAATTTTATTATTGTAACTTCATTAGGTAATTAAAAAGTATTGGCGTACTTAGAACAAATGATCATTTGCAAAACTACTTCAAAATATCATTTTATCCGAACAAAATAACAGATTTGGTTACACTATTTAATTTTCTTAACTTATACATACTCCTAAGATCCAAATCGCTTAAATGCAATGTGAATATTACAAAGATGTTTCCCATATGTTTTTGCTGACATTTGACGAGAGGAGGAAATTCATGGAGTGGCGAAGTCACATAAGTGAACCATATTTCTGAGACTGTCTTTTCTAACTCTCGTAACAACAGGAATGCCTGTGGCAGCGATTCCTATAAATGTAAGGAGAAATATTTGACAATTGCATGATGAATAATGCAAGAAAAGCTCAATTACTATGTAGAAGTGCCATATGTGCATGTCTGCATGTGCATGCATGCATATATAATATTAATCCTACAACCAATTTATTTTGCATGGATTTATTTACCTGCCGCAGTTGCTGGAGACTGAGACAGACCCCCGTAAGAAATTGGAGGAGAAGAAGCGATATTAGATGGAGGAGAATTTCTCACTCCTGCCACACGAGAATCGTACCACCAGTGGTACTGCTTAGCAGTTTGTTGGGGTGCAGCCATTGGGATGGCTTAATTATTAAAGAATTTCATTCAGACTTCAAACTAAATGTAGAATACACAATTGGAATTATTCTCATGACAAAAGCAAACTTACCCGATGTTGGAACTGCTGGTCTTTGGTCAGCCTGAAAGTTAGCAAAAAATTCTCGTTATTTATCTATTTCAGGTTCTATGTAGTTACCTATTATTTCAGAACTATTATGGAATCTATAATTTCCGCTCTGCGTAACTTTGGGATAAAATATGAAAACGAAAGTATCTCAAAACTTTTATTTCTTACCATTGTAACAACTTGAAAGGCCTTTTCGTTGGATAGGTGTTGACTCCGTTACTCTTTACCAACTCTTATAAATCCAGGGATTTTATTTGATGAAGAGGAATATTAATAGGGACGAGTCGTTAGGTCTACTTTCCAAATAAAATGAATAGACAAAAAGGATGGAACCGGCATTTTATACTCAATCCAGAATTTATACATGAAAGGTTAAAACTTCAGGAAAAATGAGAACATACAAACATATGCAGATATCCAAAGACATCAAAAATGTTTACTTTCTCAAACGACTGGTTTTATCTGGCTAATACATAGCTTAATGTTGTGCTATTTTGACTTGTAGTGTACATATAATCAAAAATAGGTTCTTGTTGTGTTAATGGTTTTACTTATTTAGGAAGCATTTCTTATATACAGCATGTAATAAATCTGCACCATTATTCTGTACTAATTTTATATTTTTGGACATAAGGAAGAGTGATATGTAGCTGTATGTGAATATGTGAGTGAACTGGATGAAAAGATAGCACTGATAAATATTAGTTATTATACAAATACAAAACACAACCTAATACAAATAAATAACGTACCTATTCAAAGTAATGTAGTTGTCAGCCAAATGCATAACGTGTATATGTATGTGTGAAGACTGAGGCTGTCAGGCTGTGATGCATGATGGCTCCTTAAAATATAAACATTTTAGCCATAAACTGTTATTTAATAAAGATTGGCTGTTATTAATGCATGAGAAGTGAGAATTATTTTTATATAGAGAATCGGCTGTTTGTGTATGTATTTTAATCGTTCTTTGCACTTTTTGTTGACTTAACACGAGATGCTTTTACACTCATTTTGCTATCAAGTGTGAACTATGTGACCTCTCTTGTCCAGAATATCAAGGAATTATAAATTATGTTTGAATGCAATTGGTTGGCAAACCAAAATGCTATCAACTCAATAATGACCCGATGTGATAGCCAATGCTAAAAATGTACATCCATATTGTATATAGATCGCATATATAGTATAGATCGCAAACTCCACTGCTATTCCGCATTATATAATGATGTTAAGTCAATCATGTATGCATTATAAGATAAGACTTTAAATGGTTTGTGTATAAAATAGACCATCTTCTTACTGCATATAAAATATTCACCCTTAACATTACTTCCTACTTTTTATTTGAATAAAATAAGTCAAAGGATCAGATCTTATTTTTTGCATCGAAGTGACCATAATAAACGCTATTAATATCCATAGGCCAGTTCATGCTCACAATTTGCTCACAACCTTAGATTTTATTCATCACTAACTGCAATTTATCATGCCATTATAACACGCGATGACGAATCGCACGTGTTTTATACAAAAATCAAGAACCTAAGTTAAGTTGTGCCGGCTGAATGGAGATATTAATCGAAACAATAAATTTTCATGGACAGATCTTTTTAAGTAAAATAATTTCGACAATGTTTTTATATTTCATTCCCGAGTTGCAGAAATATTTTGAATTAAATTGAAAAATGGAGACAATCTACTCAATAATGCAATCTGATCTGGTCATCTTGCAGTCACGTTTATAATCGAATAAGTCTATTCTACAGTTGTTGTAGTTTATGTATTATTTACTTATTATTCTATGGTAAATATTATTCTCAACACTAATAACACGTTACTGCAACATTATAAAAAAGCTACTTTTTATTTAAATATTTATGAACACTAAATGTGACAATTGCATCTGCAACACACGTGGCATTGTAGTGCCCAAAGAAACATGTCATAAACTCATGCAATAATCATTCATTTTTATCGTCAGGTTTATTAAGATTTTCATTTTTTTCAATAATTTCAACAGTCATGCCATTTGAGACTGTAATAGTAAAACTAAGATATGATTACACATTTAGAACAAAAAAACAAATAATGTACATATCAACTGTAGCTTTCTAGTAATGACTAATTTTGTACACTGCAACAAAATGACACCAGCATGCTTCTATTCTCGGCAATGAACTTGAGCAACAGAGTATAGAAGCAAGAATTATTAACATCATTCATCAAAATTATCAATCAAACCGTTTACATTCCCAAAAATAATGATTGGACTAACGCTAATGAAACCTGAAAAAACGCTACATTAATGTATATCTATACAATTACTAATTAATTAGTATGTGTTTAAAGAGTGTTATTCCTGTGTTCCCTTATTCCAATAATTTTATTTAACGAGGAGTAACCTCGAATTGCTAGCAGCAATTCGAGGTTACTCTAGCTAGCGATTCGAGCATGACCAATGTGCATGACCACAAAATTCAACAAACAATAAATGTAATAAAAAGGAGCTTTCAGGAATGGAACACTCTTCTCTTAATTGTACAGTCTTGTAAGGTTTCGTTTCATATAATAACTACGAATACAATGAGGTAAAATATTTGTCTACCTCTTGAAAGACAAACGGGAAGTCAATAAATGCATTTAGGGCTGAGTGACAAACCTTCTGCTTGAAATTGGACATTCCAATAATTAAATAAAATCTAAAAATTGCTAAGTTATCACAAAAAGTATAAAAAATCAATATACAGTACATATTATATGATTATGTAGTCGCAGTTTAATGTCTATAGTTAATATAGGTATGCAAGCGTAACGTTACATGTTAGTATACACAATTTCGACATTAATAATTAATAACATAATATAAGTAATGATATTTTTCAAGTATTATGAAAAAGCAAAAAAGGAATTAAACGTGGATGCAACTATAAATTACTATGCAATAATTGTCAATCGCAAAATAAATACATAATTTTACGCATGATGCGTACACTTTAGTTGACTAACAATAATCAGGATTGATTGGTATGAGAGAAACGTCAGTAGATTGTTAAGTAGAACTAAAATTGTGATGGTAGTCTTAAACATTAATCAAAAATTACATTTTTCATTCCATTCTATACATAAATCGTTGTCACCAAACAGATAAATCCGCAGTTTACAGGTTTTTTCTTGTATGCTGAGTAAGTGATGTGATTACAATACAGGATCATCAGCTTCCCTGTAGTTGCAGATTTATTAGTATTTAATTAACACAAATTATATCATCGTCATTAAATACAATGTCAGATGATCATGAGGTAATCAGTTTCATCAATATGATGTACGACTTGTAAGACTATTACTTACATAACCGAGGTTAAAGTTAACAATAATACTTAATTACACCGTTCAGGCATTAACTTCAGCCTTGACAGAGTATTTCAAAACTTTCGATTTATTGAGGTATAATCTGATTGTGAGTAATAGCAGGAGGAAAATTAAATGCCATCGAATTTCATGCAGAAGCAGCCCGGGAGATAATTCTCAATATGTTTAAGCAAAAAATTCGGGGATAGTTTTACAAATATGAATCTAAAATCTTCATCGCCTACCATCTAGGTGATGAGTAGGCCAATGAACAACTGGATTTCTTTGTTTGACTAAGAACTACAACTAAACTACAATACAAACTGATATAATATGTGAAACTGCGAATCTGTTTCTTAACTGCACCATAAAATTATAAGTTTCACTATCTAAATCAACTAACTAATATTTTTAACGTGACATGACAAGAATGGGAGATCTTTGTGACAAAAAAACCAACACCAATAATCTTTACACATTATATGTAACTTCCTCCATCAAAATACATTTCTACACTCACTACATATGTATACGCACCATTACCTTCCTGCTTCTAAAATCCGCACCTTTAAACTAAAACCGGAATACTATTCTTGATTCTCTTCTATTCTGATTATTGCGTTTATCTAATTTGAAAAGGAAACGAGGATCCCAAGGTTTGTAAGGTCCAAAAGATGGTATTCATTCTGTCCAAAAACTTCTTAACTACACAAGCACATGATATAAAGAAATTGAGTAAATAAGGAATTCAGTTCGGTAATAATAAATATTATAAAATAGGGATGGGATAGAGGCCCACAATGGGATATTGATTATTATAACTTTTAAAATATTAAAAATGTATTCTTACTTGGATTTAAAGAAAATGCATACTCTTTAATTCTTGCTTTCCCTTGCTAGTTCAGACGTTTTCATGTTCTTCCATCATCGAAACTTCATTGTTTTCCATAGTTTGCACAGCTTCGACGTATGAAGTTTCCAAGCTAGGAACAACAGCAGCTTCACCGGCGCTAGAACTAATTCCACTGTCCAAACTAGTATTGGAAGTAGCGATTGGATTCATCGGGTTCATTTGCGTGGCATCTATCCAGCCTTCACTCGGGTTTGCATTTTGCTGTTGGCGAGGCTCATTTGCAAAACGCCCGAAGAAAGCTCGAATATGAAACCGAAACTGGAACAAAACGCCTTCTTCTGTTGGCTGTTGCATTTCTTCATCAACGTTTCCAGGAATATTCTGATATGGATCCGGGTAGATGGGTATATTTCCTTCTTCCATCACCACCGGTTCTTCTACTGGAGGTACCACCGCACCACTGCTCGAAAACACAATTAAAAAATAATAAAGTTTCAGTTGCATGTCTACAATAATTGCGTGTAGTTACTTTTCCCCATGATCGGGATGTGACTTACTCTTGAACGTCTTCATTTACTTGTCCATCGTTTGGCTGCTCAGGGAATGGTTCCGGATCGTCTAAGGCATTTTCGTTTGGGTTTCCAAAATTTTGGTGATTCCCAAACTGGGCCGCAGCAGGGTGCACAACCCAATTCCCACTGACATACACAAAAGAATAACTTATTATCGTTGCAGTAAAATGATAAACGTAATATTTACGAGAATCGGATTAAATCTCATCAATAATTGAAAAAACGTTAAAACATCTCAAACAAAGATCTTATGAATTTTTTGTCAAATACCTTCCATTGCCCTGGTTAAACGGCAAGGCTTGCTGCTTTCGACTTTCTGACTTTTTAAAGGCATTGCTTGGGGGCAGCGGGCGATTCTCCACCGACACATTATAATTATACGCGGGTTGATGAAGATATTCTTCAACAGGTGCAGATGCTCCGAAGCCCTCTGGCTGTCCGTCGAAATAAGCAGAGTTAGATGTTAATCCAATTTTTTCAGACTCCCTTTTGTTCCTCCTTCGTAACTGACCTGTACACACAATAAAAAGCATTTCTTCAACTACTAAAAGCAAATAAATGTATTGCCGAATTCGATTGCATCGTTATAATTTACCCTTCTTCCGTCGGTGCACAGCAAAGCTTACAAAGCTTATCAATCCCACGACAACAACTATAGAAACTATTATGAAAACTGTCCAAGCAGGATCTGCAGTTTGACCTTCCGTAATGCTTGTTTTGGACTTGTCCTCTGTAATTTAAATAATCATTTATTTACCGTCATTCCCGTCCGCATTACATATAATATTATATTTGAAAATTAAATAAAAAATTGACGTTTTCTTACCAGTCTTTAGAGGGGGAGTATTTTCAGTCGTTGTCACAATACAGAAATTACCCTGATCTCTGTACCTAGAGAGTTAGTTATACAATTTAATTTTAGAATTCAAAAACCACAGTACACTCAATTTGATGCCCAATTTACACACAATTCAAACATTAAACCCAATTTTTAATTTTTAGCTTGTCAAAACTATCTGCATTGTTATACTTGATGAATAATAGTTTGATTTTATCAAATTCTATCTAAGATATTTCAGCCAAATGTAAAATTTTCATACGTGCCTCTCTGTCTTAGTGAAAGTCAATACGAACCTTTCACCAACCTTTCAGCTGTACTTTCACCCTCACATTTTATAATACCAGCGCGCAAAGCAAATGTCAGTTTGGTTACTAACTTTTAAAGCAATAGATATGGAAAAGCTCTCTATATAGTTGTTAATGTATTACTTCCCTGTTTCTAATTATCAGTATGTACTAGAATGTAGAAACAATCGTCTGCCACACTGTCCTAAGCAATTTTATGTCTTTAATGACAATATTAAAGATATTAGACATACCTAAGTGCGTATTCTCTCCATAAATACTTTAACAGAAGAAGCATTCATTACGATAAAGACTGTCACTCGTTCGTATATCTAATACATTTATGCAAAATGTAACCTAATATGATAGGTAAATGACTAGAGATATATATCTAAATATCTAACTATAAACTCCTTTTCAAAATAAATACATACGACTGTTCTTCCGTATATAAATGTATTTGTATGTGTTCATACACTAAACATGATTATATTGAGAGAAAAAAAGACGCGCATACAATAAAATAAAATAATCTATATGCTGCAATGTAGCTTATAAATAAGAGATAAATACATGTAAATGGACACATTTCAATGCAAAGTTTTGACCACGCTGTAATATAAAGTACTTAATATAAAAGCTTGGTCTCAGCGATAAGTTCAAGTGTTCATATACTGCGTAATTAAGTTTGATAAAGCCTATAAAACTCAAATCAATAGCTATGGTGTGACCTTCAATTTCGACACTCATGTACGCTTACGAACGTTATAAAGTTGTAATCCCTAATGTAATAAAATTAAGCTAGAAGCAGCCGCAGTTGACTATTAGAAGAACTCAGAACAGGTTCTTTGTCATTGTTCTAAAGTTGACCACTAAAATTCGTCGATTTCCTCTACAGGCTGCCACTGGAATCTTAATTGTGCTACATACAATACTCCAAGTAGCATTCAAAAGATAATCGTGTTGGGTACTTCGGTCATAGTGGTACTAAATAGTTACTTCAATACAGTCTGGTCCCAATGCGTTTTATTTAAGCATTTTTAGTGTCATAACTAGTAAATGTTATTTTGGATATTATCTGTAATTACCCTGATATGCAAGGCCCGCATTCATCTTTGCTTCGTGCACAGTTGCCATCCCTGGGACCAACTCTTCCCATCTTAGCGCAATTACGACACGAAGCACATTGTTGATACCGATAGCAAAATTGGCCATCAGGGCAGTCTTCGTCGATTTTGCATACCTGTTTATAATTATGAACATTCTTTCATAAACATCAAACAATTATAATTTAATCCTACATAAATAGCGGTAAAGTTCATTTTGTACTATGTACGGAGTTCAAAAACAAAACCTACCGAGTTACTTGTCAGTGAAGCGGGCAGTGCGTGCACATGAGCCACCTGAAATAAACATTGGAACATTTACACCATTTTGTCACAATAAATTAAGTGAATCTCTTGGCCTTCTGTGTACGAACTTTAATACAGCAGGTTGCTTTACTTTGTGAATGTACACAATGTAGCCAGCTTAATAATGGGAATTCATCGTTCAATGAAAGTGGTCGCAAAAACGATGCGAATGGTGGTAGTGACAATAATGGAAGCGAGTTTAGTGGCAGTGGCAATAATGAGGGTGAAGTGCGTGTACAGTGCACCTAAGAGCTAATATACAAGTGTAAGTGTAAGCATTTTGGGGCAATGGGGGAAAACGATAACGAAAAAGATACTTGCTTTTTCCCCAATGTTCGTTTATAACTTCAAGAATGATAATGTGAGTTTTTAATTTTCAATATAAATCTATTGTACAGCTAAGTGTAATTACAGAAGATAGTGCATGACCGCACACATAGTATGGCTTTTAAGAGATACGGTATCATTTTCCATTATTCTAAACTTCCAACTTCCAACAATGACGCTACATTTGACTTGATCAAGCAACTATTAAAATGTTATCAGGCTTTGTTATCAATTTAATCAACGCTAACACATTAGCTTGTAATTTACATAAACGGTAACAGGAATTAGTTTTATTAGCATTGTAAACTTTATGTATTATTGGTTCCTAATAATCACTATCACTCTTTAACTTTATGTAGTTGGTGTAATCTGTTTTTGTGTGACTATACGATACAAAGTTTATGACTTCATTCATAGTACAATAGTAACATAATGTGACTTGTTGCATAATATACATGGATTTATCGTGCCATATGAATGACCTTACTAACCTTGCTCTAGTCTCCACTAGCTATACTATCCCCATAATATTTAGACTTGAACTAGAGCATCAAATCCTTTAAATGATACATTGAATGGTTTACTACCTAAAGAAGGAGCGACGGAGACATTTATTTGTTTAGAAATATATAAACTTCCTAACGAGAACCCCAAACTACCACTTCTTACTTTCATACAATGAATCCCCATTTATATGCCATATTGTAAATTGTAAAGTATATGCAGGACGAAAAATACTTATAAATTCATATTGATTTATACATATACAATATATAAATCAATATCAATCTAATATAATGTACTATGTATAATAAACTATAGGCTATACAAACGTACTCACCCCATGCCAAACCATAAACAGGGCCAGAAATAAAATGCATTTGATCCCCATCATCGTTTAAGAGGTTTTAAAACAGAACCTCAACTAAATCCAGGACCCGAACTTAGACTGCAAATTAGAAAATGATTATAAGCAACCCAAATAAAAACCTAGATTCCGTCCTATAGGGGGACAGAAAACGAATTACATTGTAGCAGTTAGTCAGTCCCACAACTCTTTTGGATCTGTAATGATGATACCGGTCGGTGACACTAAGAATCATTTAGTTCACCAAGTACAAAGTGCTATATTATTTTATCATTTACTAAGTAGGTCAAGGATAAGAATTTGCAGAATTGATACAATTGAATCAAAGAATATTATTCAACCAAAAAATATTTCCAGAAATATAAATTAATAAAGGTGAAGCAAATATTAAATCCAGTAAAATGAGCGAAGTATCTAAGTTTGAATTTATCATATAAACTATTATAAACATAAATGTTTATTTATTTACCTAGATATGAAGGCTATAAGCATCACAAAATCGGACAAAACCGAAAACGACTAGCTATTGTATACCAGGAACCAGTTAAGTTAGATAAGTTTCATACAATACAGCTCTCCGCTATTACTTCAAATTCTCTATTAATAATTTTTCTCCTACAACGCACATTTAGGTTTGTATACAGGTATAGAATTAGATCGGTACATTATAATGCACGAAGACTGAACACACCGAATTGCATGCGTTCAAACGTACGCGTAACAATAATTCTGAAAACGGCATCTAAAAATCAGAAGTAATCGAAAGTAGGTTATTATAATGAACGCACACGAATGTTTAAATCTTGTATTCCGGCAAGGAATAATCTGCAATACGGATATGACGTGATGACTAAATATAGAAATAGCAATTGACATAGTCAGTCTTTAATAATATATATCTTGCGTACTAATTTTATGTACTATAACCTGCATGCGACATGATGCAACATACAAAATAATTACACCTAGCAGCAGCAATTTGAAGACTATCATATTTGCCTTCAATTGCACAAAATTGTAAATTGTAATTGTAAATACAAAAGATAGTACACAACCACACACACAGTATATGGTTTGTAGGTTTTATAATACAGGCTCCTCGCTCAATGTACATGTTGAACAAAGTTCTTGACAATAAAGTTATCAAATCAACTATCTACAGCCATACAATCTAATCTGGAGCACTGTTAATAATATTATAATATAGGTTAAAAAATTTAGCACTAAAAATATTTACTCGCCGACCAACAATTTGAAGCTGTTTTTTGCACTAGTTTTAAGGAAGGGTAGAAAAGCAAAAAGCAAACATTATTTCCCAAAATCACAATTCCCAGTAAATAAGACTCAATAGTGGTAAGAGATACCTGTCAGGCAGCCAGTTGCAACAAAGAATAGGAGAAGTAAGAAGCCGGTGTAGCACTGAGTGAGTTTGATTTCATTTACACTCGTTCGTCATTTTAGCGATGTCATGTGATGCCATGAATCATGATTCTGCAAGAAATGATAATTTACGGATTGTAGTTTTTCCAGTGCCTATTGTTTTAACTTTTGTTAGGTGCATACAGCTCACTAACTGCATAAACTGACTATATTATTGGTAATCACTATTCACCACACACACACGGATCAACAAATAATATTATATGTAGTTGCATTGCCTTCTACTTTTATACAACAATGTAATGTACAGTTAGAAAGTACTAACTAAGCACCATGCTATGTAATGTACTATAAATATAGCAAGTTTAAGTTCCTCTGCCGTGTGTATCCTGCCGTACAGATTAACACAATCTTCAGCGAATAGAGAAATCACTCCACTATGCACTACTAGGTAGCTAAGTACACAAATCAGTAAAACTTAAGACTGCTAGAGAGAATCAATGCCTTTGTTGGAATATCTGTAATGGAAAGATACAAAGAGTTTAGTTCCATGTAGTTTGGTATCCTTACTTAATTCCCAAACGTTTTCCTTATCAGTTTTCAGTTCACAACAGTTCTATTTAGAAATCAGAACAATTAGCACGAGAGGATGTGATACTAAATTTGCATTTGCATATAAATGACTACGAGACACGAGAGTTGTTTACGACTTCAGATTTCGTCCAGTATGCAGTATAATATTGTATTATACAGTAAACATACATGAACGTACATAAGAAACAAAGTAACATTTAATGGGCAATCAGAAAAGATAAGACACTAGCTTCAGTAAATACTAATCTGCCAACGTAGGTAGTTTTTTGTGCAGACGGAGGTTACCAGCGTATTTAAATTTTAATATTGTACTGTAAAGGCACTAAAATGCAAATCGCAATATCTGCGGTTGTTCTACGTGTGCTACAGTAATTGGTCTTGTCCCTATCCTTACTCAACTCTCCTCCACTTAACACTAAGAATAGCAAAGCAGAGTAGGAATCTTTTGCATTGCTACGGATCTGTAGCTGACAACAGCACATCCCCCAAATGGAACCCAATGGGAGTACAATACTTCGTCCACTTTTAAACAAAACTAAATAGGATGCTCTCACTTACAGTCTCACATCTCACAGCTCTGTACCATGCTATGCTAATATGGGTAACAAACACTATCACACAACTATATAAACTGCAAAAACATTCTGCATGCATGATGTAATTGATGATTCACTTTCACCAGATTTTTACCTTTCAGGTACCTAACAGACACCACTATGCACGTTACTAGTCCGTTATTCATTGGTCACCTTGCCTTTTGCCTTAGCTGTTATGGCATGACTTTATATTTCATTATGACTCATCATGAATGATGATCATCAAACAACAACAACAGGCCACCTATTTTGATAAAACTTGAGGTTAGACCACTTATAAACATACATGTACAAAAGCCTACGACGAATTACGAATCCGGCCCAAAGCAGAGAGGCAGAAGAATTGCAAGCATGCATATGCATAAGACGTAGGATTTTGTTGGTTTGTGTACAACACACCAACAACCTATTTAAAAGTGAATGATGCAATACCCATGATCTGTGTCTCACCGAAGCTTCTGGAAAGATTCTCATTTGGATTTCAGTTCCCCAATTCTTATACTGTGAAAGCTACCTGCTACTTACCTATACAGCTATATTATGTCAGATCCCCGGAAAAAACAATGCATACAGAGCTGACGCTCAGTTTTCAATGCTTTCATTTCCCCCACACTACCTAAATTCCTTCATGTCATTCATTCACTATTCACTTGTTAATTTGTTCCATATTAACAAGTTGTAATTAAACACAGAACGTAAAATAACTAATCATATATTAACTATTTAAAAAGTCCAAATATTTATTATTTATTAATAAGGTAATGTTTTTGAGATGACATGAAATGGAAGTTGAAAAAATCATTAACTGTGTTTCGTTGGTTGAAACGACTCCAAATCCTCACTAGGGGCGCTCCACCCAGTTTGCTTAATGCAGCAATTATTATTATACATCACGATTTTCTATATTTTTGTAAGACTACAGGCTTAATTTTTTACGTATAACGACACTCGGGTGCATATTCATACTTCTTAGTACACATATAGTTATTTTTAATTTAAAAAATGTTTTCTTTAAATTTTAATTAATGTAATGTGATTTTTACTTATTACTGTCTTCTTGGCCAACATAAATGTATATGATCAGTGACAATAAAGTCGGTATTATATATTGCATTCATTTTTTAGTGCGCCAGGCTCTGACTGTAGTGCTACAATAAATAAATATCTCTCTTGTGTGATTTTACAAATCACACGTAGTAATCCATAAATTGTAGAGTTAGTTGGCTATGATGAGTTAGTAGAAGACTAAGTAGACTTATGAAAGAGAAAGCCCTTACTCCCTTATTGCAATACACTAAAAACAATTAAAAAAAGCAATGTAACGCCGTAGTCATCAGAAAAATAGTCAAAATCAACAGATACATAACAAAGCCAACCAGAAATTCCAAATTAGAAACCAATTTCGAAAAAAGTACACTACAAGTCAGAATAAGGTAAAAAATGAAAGATACGCACATAGAAATTAAATATATACATAAGCATGCACACAAGAATTAGTGTTGTACAGAGCTTTAAAATGTAATTTGTTTCTTTCTACTAGACGATGTATAGTATAATGAGCTGTAGAGCTGAATCGAAAGTCAGTTTTCCTTCCCTCACATATACCTTGCATTGCTCACGGCATATTCTTTGCAAAATTTGTAACATGCATGAAGGATTTTCTCTTTGTAATATGATTTTAACCACGTTAGTGGTAACGATTGCGAGTTTGAATTTTAAATTAATTAATAATTAAAAATAACATTTCATCGTTTAGAACAAAAACACGAGGCCATTGCCTAACAGCTCGATGCATCATTTGATATAACTAACTGCATACAGAATTTATATCATACAAATTGATGCGTTAAAATCAAATGAATACAAAAGTATCGTACAAGCAGAAATAAAATACTGACATCGACTCTGTAAAGAAACAAAACAAAGTGCATTTTTTCTAAAGCCATTTCTCTGTTCCATCAAGTTCTAGTAACGAGCAGCGCACTCAGCAGTAGCTCTGTTAAAATATTTTTTCAAAACTTACTAAATAATATTGCTTTTGCATCTGGCTAGAAGAGACAGAGTCGTCACAGACAGAACATCCAAACGCCCGTTGAGAACGTTTTTCCCAGGTAACTGTCTCATACTCTCGTTCTCCAGCTTCAAATTCCAAAACGTAACATGACTACTTTCAATGGGCAACAAAATCGAATTTCCAATACCTTAGATTTCAGTCCCTGTAAAGTAAAAATTGAAGGTAGTAAACAAAAATCATGGTACATTAATCACTTTACTTAAATAACTCTGACTTTTGCTTTGTGTCAAGTCTATGTTGTACAGAGATGGGCACTACCCTATCCGGCCCGGCCCGGCCCGGCCCAGCAGCCATGTTTTTAGACTAAATATTTATCCGGCCCGGCCCGGCCCAGGAGCTGGTCCAGCTGGTCCGGCCCGGCCCGGCCCGGCCCAAGAGCTGGGCCAGCTCATCCGGCCCGGCCCGGCCCGGCCCAGGAGCTGGGCCAGCTCATCCGGCCCGGCCCGGCCCGGCCCAGGAGCTGGGCCTGCTCATCCGGCCCGGCCCGGCCCAGAGAATGCACGTGTTTTTTCGTGCTTCGCGATTTA
>JAAAYG020033948.1:0-14657 GCA_009936455.2 Tomocerus minor
CCACACAGAGAGAGAGTTAGCCAGCCGAGCGAGAGGAAAGAGACCTTCATCTATTGTTATCCCTAATTGCTTTATCTCCACCCCAATTCATTCTTTCTTGGCAAACGTAATATTTCATTGGATCTGCCAGAACCCAAAATCAGATTGTCAATAAATTATTGAACTAAAAATATGAGAAAATTTTTTTCGGGGGAACTATTTCAGTAGGGGAAACTACAATTCCAAAGTCTCATTTTTTCTCATTCCCCGAAATAGATCCCCAGGGGACCTAATTCGGCGTTTACGGTAATGCAGTTAATTTTTTTGCGACCGTTGATCATTACTTCGGTTTATTTTAAGCTGGGACACTTAAAAAATGCGTAATGTTTATTCGACATTAAAAATATGGAATCTGACCAAACAAATCCAGATGTCGACAACGAAAATTTTTCTAATTTTAAAGTAAGGGCTTTTGCACCCTTGCTTTAAAATTAGTGCTAGTGGAAATTAGTCATTCTAATTAATTTTTTATAATAATAATGGGCGTATTTAGGGGGGGACATAGGGGTCAACTGACCCCCCCCCCCCGAAATGCGAGAAAAAAAATAAATTTTTGGAAAAATAAGCAAAATTTTCCGCGCTTCACGCGAAATTAGATATATTTTATCAATTTTTGGGCTAAAACACCAAAATTTTTTACGCTACGCGCGAATTGAAGCGTTACAAAATATTGTAATAAAATGTGTTTGACTTTGACCCGCCCCCCGAAACTGAGTTCTAAATACGGCCTTGTAAGAGCTACTCTGGGTATTCTATTGGGACTTTGGTTAGCCTGAAGGATAGCCGGCGGATTGGTCTAGTGGCTAAGACAGCTGCCCAGCTATCAATGTCTGTGTTCATGACCAGGGTTCGAATCCCGCGGGCGATAGTGGTCGGAGGCTGTTTTTAGGGTGGTGCATGAGTCTAAATGTGGATTAAAAGTAATGATATGGACCTGCGAAAACCCAGGTTCTGCAATTGGGGTCTAGTAGTGGGGTTAATAAACTTATTTCCGCGAACTGGCTCTGTGAGACAGTCTCTGGCCTTCCGAGCATTAATTAACAACAATGCAATGTTAAGAGGAGTTGGCAATAGGCCCGTCATGTGGCATGCGCCCAGAGCCTTCACTTTGTATTGATATAAGCGAACGTCACATAACACACATAGCCTAAAGGAGCAACCAGACCTCTTATTATTGTAAAAAATTACTTATAATGACAATTAATATGTTGTCGACCTCAGTATATTGGCGCAAAAATCCAAACCATTTTATTAAAACTTTCGTGGTCGACATTTATATTTGTGCTGTCATATTCCATATTTTGAAAGTCGAATTAATTATCACTCTTTAAAAACGTAACATTTTTATTGCACATTTCTGGCGTTAAAAGGGGTTGTTTCTTATACAGCCTTGTGAATCGTACGTCAAAGAATTTTGGCCACCGTAGGTGTTAGCTAAATCTTTTAAGTGGGGAAGGGAGAGTCCTTGTTTGATAAGTGCTTTGATTGTTGCAGGAGAAACCCCGGCGGCCATGCAGCACAGCGAGGCTTCAAAATCCGTTTGTCCAATTTTGATTTCGTGTGTGGCGGCGATGCTGAGTGTGGCCGCTCTGATGGCCGGCTGTTCCTTGCCCGATGCTCAACTTTTTTAAATCTCGGAACAGCAGAAAGACGCAAAAAGAGGAAAAGATATTTGAGCCCGTCCCATTTCCCGCCCAATCCCTCGAGATACCCTCTGTCTGCTTTCGAGACAACGAGAAAAAAGATGTCTCCGCAGAGGCCACATGGAGTCTTCTAACGTTCTTCGCACTCACTATATTTTTTGGTTGACTCCCTTTATATTCAACGATACACGAAATCACTCCAGTTCGTTGCAACCTGTTTAACAAGAAACAGTAACTGCCATACCATTAAATACAAAAGCAACCAATTATATCAAAAAGAACAACTTGAGTAGATTCTTTAGTGTCTTCAAGTATCACAAGCAACTTACGCAGCCTATAGTTTACCTACATTTGAAAAAATTCCTCCTTTCAATGTAAATGTCAGAAATGCAAATGTAGATAAACTGTAAGCTGGTTAAGTTGCTTGTGCTATTTAAAAGATTTTACGTTTCCGACTTTAGCAGTTTTATAGAAAGAAATCACTCCATGGCAGGATGATACTGTACATCGCTAGAAGCAACACTTGTGCTGTATTGTATTATTTATTATGCAACTACCATAAAGTCATCTTCATTTCGGAGAATATGTTTTCCGATTGTAAGAATGTATTAACAGTACCAACTTAGTTTCATATCGATAGGTTTGACATGAATGACCAAGGATTTCATAGCATTGAGAACAAAAGGCACTTTGATCAAATTTTGCTAATGACTATTGCTAACTACTGTTACTAGCTATAGCTACTATTGTTTACCACACGAAAAAACAATATTAAGTGTGTTTTGATATGGTTTCCAATAATTCGAGACAAGTACGTCAATTTTGACACATGTTGATGCAACTGCTGGTGTATATTAACCACAGAGTATTTTATCACTGTTGTCACGGTGGTTTCTCAAATTGAAAATGCTGTCGAGAAGTCGTTTGCTCTCAGTATAATGAAGTCCTAGGTCGTGAATATGATAAATAATGAATATAAACTTAATTTGGTATCGTCTGATATTCCATAGAGTGTGTATTTAAGCTATCACGATTATTTACATCGACCCCTTCAAAAGTTGACAAAAGGGACAAAAATCGATGTCTATATTCGATGATGATGAGGTAAAAATAGTCAAACATTTTTCAAAAATCTGTGGGAGCGTGGGGAGTCAGGGGAAATTTTTCAGCTGGTACAAGGATTTGTATGAAAACGGCTTGTCCAAAATTGACGAGATTTTTTCCTAAAATAGTAAAAATAGATGGTACATCCATACAGAGCATTGATTTTCCCCGATTCGAAACTTTCATCCCCCCAAAAAATCAAAAACCTCCAAAAATAGGCAATTTTCAGGTTTCAGCATTCATATCTCCAATACAGTACGTTAAAACGCCTTAAAACCAATTCCAATCAACTCAGAAGACTTCATTTGATAAAAACGCAGTCATAAAAATGTACTCAGGATTACCCCTGACAGGGGTTAGGCCCTTACCAGACTTTAATTACCAAATATTTCAAAAACTATTAGGCGCAGAGAGACATGACCGCCACCATTGAACTCAGCATTGTCGTTTACATACATACAGGGTGTTATGTTGGTACTTTGTCATAAAGCCTTACCCCTGGTCCTGAGGGTCCGAGGGTTGGGGCAAGAGATATTTAGAAAACTATTAGGCGCAGAGCAACGGGACAGCCACCATTGAACTCAGCATTGTTGTTTACATACATACAGGGTGTTATGTTGGTACTTTGTCATAGAGCCTTACCATAGGTCCAGAGGGTCCGAGGCTTGGGCAGGAGATATTTCGAAAACTATTAGGCGCAGATCGACGGGACTCTATGACAAAGTACCAACATAACACCCTGTATGTATGTAAACGACAATGCTGAGTTCATTGGTGGCGGTACCGTTGCTCTGAGCTTAATAGCTTTCTAAATATCTTCTGCCCCAACCCTCGGACCCTCTGGACCTGGGGTAAGGCTTTATGACAAAGTACCAACATAACACCCTGTATGTATGTAAACGTTAATGCTGAGTTCAATGGTGGCGGTCCCGTCGTTCTGCGCCTAATAGTTTTTGAAATATTTGGTAATTAAGCTCTGGTAAGGGCCTACCCCCTGTCAGGGGTAATCCTGAGTACATTTTTATGACTGTGTTCTTATTAAATGAAGTCTTCTGAGTTGATTGGAATTGGTTTTAAGGCGTTTTAACTTAATGTTTTGGAGATATGAATGCTGAAACCTGAAAATTACCTATTTTTGGAGGTATTTGATTTTTTGGGGGGATGAAAGTTTCGAATCGGGAAAATCAATGCCCTGTATGGATGTACCAACTATTTTTACTATTTTAGGAAAAAATCTCGTCAATTTTCGACAAGCCGTTTTCATACAAATCCTTGTACCAGCTGAAAAATTTCCCCTGACCCCCCCCCTCCTGAAAAAATTTCCCCTGACGCCCCCACAGATTTTTGAAAAATGTTTGATTATTTTTACCTCATCATCATGGAATATAGACATCGATTTTTGTCACTTTCGTCAACTTTTGAAGGGGTCGATGTAAATAATCTTGATAGCTTAAATACAAACTCCATAGTATTACCTTGCCTACGTTTGTCGATTCCCATTGTGCTTTGATTAAACAAAAGCTTCATTGTATTCGAGGGCAAAGGGTACTCTGACTCACTTCCAATTGTAGAGGTCATCCGTAAAGTACCTAATGAAATAGTGATACTTTCAAAGAGGGATCACTCAGCAACTACTACATCATTATTTTCCAGGTAGTCTCTAAAATTGGAAGCTTCTCCGATTACCTTTTTGTTATCCAATACAGCGAAGCGTTTTGAACTTTGCTTGTCAAAGCACAATTGGACTGGGCAAACTTCAACAGGGTTAATACATCTGGTGTCACAAAGTAAACGGGAGCATCTATCTATCTCCTCTGAGTGTCGAAATGTGAACATGTTCAATGAGTTCCCATATATGCCTCATTGTAGTACCCGAACCTGAATGTTATGGTATATACAATATACGAACAACGTCGAATGGTACATAAACAAATGACATAGATACGAAATCAAAATGGTGAATACCAGAAAGATATGTACCCGACATCTCCCTATATACAATAAAGGAATTAATTTTTGGATGCCCAGCATTTGAATTTTGGGTCTCAGATATTAGGATATCGGATATATACCAATCGGATTTTTGGATGTAGGTATCTATACCATTGGAACTTTGGATTACAGATATTATGATTTCGGATAGATACCAATCGGATTTTTAGATGCATGCCCTTCGAATTTTGATCACATATATTAGGATTTCAAATAGGCACCATTGGGATTTCGTATATAAACCATTTAGATTATAACCAATAATATTCTGATATCTGATATTTGATGTGTATATATTGTATATACGCACTATTTGGATTTCGGATTATATTCCAAATGCATGGCACTCGGATGTCGGATTATAACGTACGAATTTCTGATATGATGATGGTGAGTACAAATAGGTACTAGGATATATCTTTCATGGTTAAAAACAAGTATTGTTTCTGGCCTTGTCTAAACTTATAAAGCTACAGTGATCTTCAAATAGCCGTCAAATGATAAAGAATATTTGCTAAAAACTTGTTGGACATCTATAATATAAAAGAATCCCAGTAATGTGCAATAATTAGAGATAACTGGATACGCGACGCGATGTGGGCCTGAAGAATAATAAAATTGTGACTGGTCTGCTTAGCGCACAGACAGATATGCCGAAAACCGACTACGTGCTACTTTTCAGATGTAGTAGGTACAAGAATGATTGCAGTACAATGTGATGGCATGGATGTACATTGGTGCATATTAGAAAAGAAAGGGTACTGGGATTGGATAATCTATCTTCTCATTTTATTTACCCTGCGCAATTACCTACATTATAATACACATCGCTTGGACGGAACGAACTCCCTCAACCCATGCCTTCTTCAAATCTGTAATAAACGCTATGACCAGCAACTGCTGGTCGGGAACCATTTTTGCCAAACTGGTTGGCCAGACTTGATTTGAACTGGTAAACAATACAAATATACTTTTTAAGTGGACACCACATTCGCAAGTGGGGAAGCCAACACTTTTTATGGGTTTTCCTTCTAAGCAAAAAGAAACTTTAAGGCTGCGCTAAAGTTTCCCTTGTCTTTAGATAAATGATTTCCTTCTCAGCGCAAGGGTCACTATTGTGGAAAACCACTTTGATTTCATTTTATCTGAAGGCCGTATAGTCATACACAATCCAGTTCACCGACTGCATGACACCATGCATGCACCCACTTTGGTATCTCTACTACCACCATTAAATCATTACCTAGTACCTCTATACTATTTGCTCATTGAAACAGTGCGTGCTTGCTCATAATCAATTGATACAACAGACAAAACTATTACCGGCTAGAACTATCCTGTAATTAGTGCAGCAAGATCTGTTGTAAACATTGGTTGAATCTGTAGAGCCTCGGTTGATATGACATGCACTAATGTTGTGGAAATCAGAGTCACTCATATTAATAAATTATTGTACCTAATTAGTGGATTTGGACACACACACACATACAACTTTGACATCCTAAAATGTTAATACAACCTCCTAACCTCTTTAACATCCACCGGTAGTAATAGATTACTGCATGTAAAGTCGAGACCCACAATGCCCATCTGCTCCCCCACCTTAATGTATTTGCCTCGGAACTCGATGCATCTTGGTTCGTGAACGACTTAATTGCTAGTGTTTACATTAATATTAATTTTCACTGTGTGGAAATGGGCGTTGGTTGCACAAGGCAAAAGAGTGTTGTTGTTGGTGGAAGGGAGTTCATTCTGGCCCATACGCATATTTGATAATTAAATATCGTGAAACTACATAGTACCTATTACCTATATATGTATGTACCTAATAAAATGTTGGGTGCTCCACTACTGCAATAATATATATGTACTGGCCAATTCTTTATTTTGTTAAGAATTGTCTGATTACTGCAAATACTGTTGGAAAATAAAGTTGTGAGAAAAATTTATTGATGAATGTGCTTCAGTTCTATTACTCTTTCCGTAGGGTATTCAACCAAATTGTCAACACCCTTTTGCCAACTGTCCTTTTTACCAATAATCCATTTTGTCAAAATGCCATTTCATTTTATTGTAGTATATTTTTATGCAATTGCATATAGAAAATAATTTATGCGTGACTAATTAACCGCCAATATTGACGATCTTTCGACTGCATCACATCGGCTTTGTTGATTTTTAAGTAGGTTAGGCTCACCCAAACCCCGAAACGCTGTGCACGACCAAAATGCGAGGGTGCGGAAGGTGGGCCCCCTACGTTTTGGGCGAGAGTTTTAGTTTGGCCGACGCGCGACGATTTCAATGACCGAGGATTTTTACTAATATGGGAGACCTGTTGTACGGGCTCGCCTCCAGGTACCCCATCAATTTTTCTTGGTAACCTCGGGTGGCTGATTTCAAAAATGGAAGAACTCATCTGCAGAAACCAGACGTTTCGGAGTTATTACCCGCAAACTTCATAAAAGCCGAAGTTACCGGGTTACTTTATTTGGTATCTCTTTCTGCATATAACATTCCTTCATTTCTGTTATTACAAGTCAAGTTACGTTTGATCATTCTTCCTTCCTTTTTGCGATGGTCTGTCCGTATTTGATTTCCCTAAGTAAATCACACTAATATTTCATGCTGAAATGCAACGTGGATATTAAAAACTCAAACTTTACTTACCTACCATAACCTGGTAACAATGAACAACCAATATAATAACGGAAATAAACAAAAAGTTGCCAAATAATTCAACCGGTAACTTCGGTTTTTTCGGAGTTTTCTGGGCCTAACTCCGAAACCTTTGGTTTATGCAGACGATTTCTTCAATGTTTGAAATCAACCCAGATTTACCCGGAAAAGGCTTATAGGGTACCTGGGGGCAAGCTCGGTACAAAAGGTCTCCCTTGTAAGAAATAGTGAAATAACTGTTACATAATTCAAAAAAGTTTCTTATATAATCTGCACGACCTACGAATAAAATTCTGTTGAAAAAAACAAATGAGATGTAGAAAAGCTTTGTCATTGACAAAAACGGCTGCGGAAATTTGACTTGTTGACAAAAAAGAAAAGTGGATTTTCTTGGTTTATTGACATTTACTTCGCAACGTGCTACGAAGTAGAATGGTACTTAAAGACACGCACATATGTATTTCCTATAGTCTATCCCTATGCTCATTTACGTACAGCATCAAATCAACCCAAAAGGAAGTAAGCCTTCCATAAACTGTTCCAAAGTTAGAAACGGTGGAAACCTATGCAATAATTTTTCCCAGTTATGGGTCGAGACAAAAAACACCGTTTCACCGCGTACAAGGTCTAGGGACTTTCGGGTAACCTAACCTAAAAAGAAATCAACATGCCCCACCGCTCTCCATACCTTGAGGTATAGTATGTTACCAGGCTATACCTCAAGTCTCCAAGCGGTGTAAGCGGTGAGGCGGTGTATTTTGACTGGTCTCCCAGGTACTCTCAGCCTGCACCGAAAATCAGTTCCAAGTCAGAGTCGTGCACTAGTTAATTCATCCCTTCCAAGACGAATTTCATCCAAATAGAAGGAGATTAAATCCTATCCTTGTTTATTATCAAGTTCGTCGGCTCCCAGATGCGCTCTTATAGTTAGGCCATGCCAACGGACAACTATTTCTGCCTTTTGGAGTGAGAATCAGAAGAGTAGCTAGGGGCCCTGACAAAATGCACCGCTTCACCGCTTGGAGACTTTCGGGTAATCTTAAACACGTCCCACATTGGAGCATGTTTATTTTTCTTTAGGTTGGTTAGGTTAGCGTTACACCCGAAAGTCTCAAAGCGGTGTAGCGGTGGATTTTGTCAGGACCCGCAGCTAGGTGCATAGTAAAATGTAAACGTATTTATGCCAAGGATGGATGCGAATTTTCCGCGAAGGATTTAAACTAATTAAATGTTCGGAATGAAAGAATGGTGGTTGTACAATGAACGACAGTGTCATATATTTCTAAAAGTAGCTATTATTGGCTCATACACTTTGACAATGAGTTCATAATGGTAGTAACATTCTTTTAGTATAAAGGTGTAATTGTATTCGCGTAATAGACATTCAACAAGCATTTCGTATACATGTTATAAATTACAATCGAACCCACGGGTGGCATTGCATTTCCAGGGCAGATGTACAAATAAATATTATAGTCGACGTTTGGACTCGGGTCTACTCTATATATCTGTCGGTTTATTTTTCGGAAGCGAGGGGTTGCCTTAATCTATTATTTTTGTAGGTTTCCGTGGCCAGAGGAGTTAGCGTAGAAAATCCTAGGTCTTTGAAATCCTTCGAACGAACAATAGAAAGTTTATTAATAACCCAGATAACGTATTACAAAGTACAACTAATTAATTACAAGTACACATCGTCGTTGGTATAAAATTCTGATTGTGAGACACGGGAGGCAGTACAGTCCGTCATCGTGGCTCCTGAGGACCACAATTTGTTGACTCACGAAGTGAATTCAAAGGAAGATTTGCGCATTTCGAACATTGGCATTGGCGGCTGATTGCCAGAAGAATCCGGCATGACAGGAACGTAGGTGGAGGAAGGGGAGGACTTGTTGCACAGGTGGTGGTCCAGAATCGCCTCGTCCCGCGATGAGTGGCAGCAACGCAGGGCCAACTTGAACTCCCCCTCCAGCTCAGAGCACAGGGTCGCCTGAAAAAACGTCATTCGACCCCATTAAACACACTCCTCACCTCCCCACCTTTCCGTACATTCAGTTCCCCACTTCCAATATTCCTTCCCCATTTCAATGTTAGCAGCAACCCCCTTAAAATATATTCCCAGGAAAAACAAAAATTTGGGACCATGACAATTTGTATCCCTGCACGCAGTACCTACACATAGTTTGACATCTTACGGCTCCATCTAGGTTTCAAACCCAAATACTAAGTACCGGATCACCCGGGCAGCATGGCTCAGTGGTGTACACTTCTCATCAGGGACGTCAATGTGTTCATCCACAGCCGTAATGATAGGGAGTTCGATTCCTGCCCGGGGTAAATGGCTAGGGGCTGTTTTTGGCGAATGCTAAGAGTCAGAAAGGGGGATATAATGGGGGTAGTGCCCAGACGATGTACCAATCAGGTTCCTGTGGCCTGAAGGCGTTAGTAGAGGCCAGTACCTCTATTCCCACGAATTGACTCTGTACAGCCTCAAGCCTTCCTAGCATTAATTAACAACAATGCAATGTTAAGGGGAGTTGGCAATAGGCCCAGAATGCATGGTGGCCTGCGCCCAGTACCTTCACTATAATAGTGATATCAGTACACCTCATATAACACACACACAGTACCGGATCGGTGCATAATGCAAATGAACAGTCTGTCTGTATGTAACAAATTAAAAAATCATAAAATTTAATTTTTAATACAATGGTAGTACAGAAATGTATGCATTATATATGTTTGACGACAGTCCACCTGTAGCTGTGTCATGGTGGTGCGTGTGAATATGGGACAAGTTTGGAATCCGACTGTTAGCTGGTTCAAACCTTTTTGCTCCGGTTCTTACACCGCTACCAGTCAATGCGTTCAAAAGTTACCGTCTACAGGGACAGACAGGCAGGCAGACAGATAGACAACAGTGTGATCAAAATATGTACTGGTCACTGTTATAGTAAAAAATATTTTAATATGAATTATGAACTGTTACTAAGTGTGTGTTGACCTCAAGTAGGAATAGAAAAATTAGCGTTACAGTAAATGTTGCCCCAAATTTTGGATTACTAGTGAACACAAAGTGTAATTATATTATGTCTGAGTATAAAGTCGGCACGGCAAAATATTTTTTGTTGCCGCATGCCGTAAATATATAATGTATGTATGTGTAATTTACATATATACATAGATTTACGGCATGCCGCAATTATAAATCGTGCGGCAATTACGGCAATAAACGGCAGGGAGCATATACGGCACACTCGATACTCTGTATTATGTACTTCGTTGATAATCAATGAGTAGACCCAAACGTGTGTCTTGTCAGTTGACAACCCCATTCTTTTTATACAATGGCCAACTAACTGTTCATGTGGATCTATTGCTATTTTATTTCCCGTCCCTGCTGCTATGCCCGGCACAAAGCGTGAAGTTTTGTTTAATTACTTTCCGCAGGGTGGCATTTCTCTTGACGTGGCAGCAGAACTCACAGATGGCCACAATGATGGCCAGAATGAGTCCCGCGAGGAGGACAACGAAGACGCCGCCGATATTGTCGACTCCTAAGGGTGAGGCTTTTGAGTCTTTTTTGTCGTCGCGGTTGCATACATCTCCCGTGTTCTTCCACCACTTGTTGTACAAAAGTTGAATCATCCCCTTCTCCTGCAGCTCCAAAATCGCCAGCGATAATTTGTCCCTCCAAGGAGAACCTAGACACAATGCACATGCAACCCGGGGATTAATTTTCTATTGCCATTGCCACCTCTACCACAATTAGGGGTTCCCTCTGTCCATTGGGAGGTTACGAGGATACTAACCTTTAGGCATGCCAATTCCATAGCCTTTTGAGTCGAGGAGTCCTCCTATCTGGGTCAGGTTACAATCCCGTTGAACAACGTAGTCGAGCATTGGAGACTCGATTAGGAAGGCATAATTTCCTTGGAGAACCCTTCGAATCCCTTGCTCGTAGGACTGGACAAAAACCCCTGGACGACTCTCCATGTAACTCCACATTTTTTGGTACGTCGTGATTGTTGAATTCTACACAAAGAAAAAAAGGCGTTTTGAATACTCAGTGTAGCTAGTGGTGAGTGCTTCCGAAGTTGCTGCAAGTATGTTTCTTCCTGAAATTATCACCAGGATCATTTGTTCATATATTGAATAATACAGTATTTCAAGTTGTCATATTTAGTAGTTTCGTGAATTAAAAATTTTAAAAAAATATAGACGATGGCATTATGAGTAACCTTTTCATCAATCAAATTATTTTTTGAATATCTTAATTTCAAAATTTAATAGATAATAAAAAAAATTGGATATATTTAAAGATATGGGAAAATGTCTAAATGAAGGAAAATCCGACACTGTGGATTATTGCAATAACATTTCAACCAAGACTTTTTTGTAGGGGATTTGTAGGGTAGTCTCCGATATTCCGAAACGGAAAAATGGCAACGTTTCCTTCATTTCAAATATAATTTCTGGACTACATTGAGACCTATTAGAATAGCCTTTAAAATTTGCACATCATGGGATGGGGCAAAGTTACATTTTTAATAGATACCCAAATTAAAAGATTTTTTCTGCATTAATGCGCTAATGTGTAGGACGCTATGGAAAAGTAGGAAGTAGATTGGACTAGAAACGCATAATTGTGTGACTATCATGATAAAGCAGTCTCTGGCCACTGAATTCTTTGTTTGTCAACAATTACATGGCATTCTATTCTCCTTGCTCCCGCCAAACCCTCTATTTTTCTTAACTCGCACTGAACAAAAATGTTCAATTGCCGGAGTTGTAGCATTTTATGCATCTGGAATTGTGCCACAAAAATGATCACATTAATGTCTGCACAGTCTTCCTCTTTCGAGTTCTCTTCCACTGGAGATGCTGGCAGGCCTGCTTCACTCTACTCCTCATTTGCATACAAACTGGGACACTTGACTTTAAATATCACATCAACAACTTGCTTTACGTTAGCACGCCAAAAGTTATGCCTGGGTCTGGATCCCGGACTCCGTCCTCTCTCCGCCACAACTGAAGTTCCAACCTATCTAAGTCACGGTACAGCATCGGCACGTGCTGCAAGGAAACCGATTCTAGGTCAATCTGGCCAATCAAAATAGGCGAAATAGCAAAATCAGAAAAGGTCAATGCAAAAATTGTAAAAAGTCATATAGGTCACCAAAAGAACAAAGTAGACTAAATTAATTTTGCGGTAAATAACGCGGAAATGCCTTATTTATCCCGGGAATCTCCCAGGAAATGCCCTATTTATCCCGGGAATTTCCCAGGAAATGCCCTATTTATTCCGGGACTAATTTCCAGAAAATGAACTCCCTACTCTAGGTGGCCTAGAAATTTAATTCCATTCAGCAGTTTACCAAATTGTCCGAATTAGTACAATTGGCGACCCGCTGGTTTCCCTCACAACTAAAAGTACCTGAAATTTTAAAAAGATTTATGTTACCTACAAGGGACGATTATTTTCTGTTCCATGCATTTTGTATGCCTAGCATACACTTGCCCTGGTGGTTTGCACTACGGTGGGTCTACAAATAAATACCATCATTATGGCATGGAATACACTATTAGGTAAGCAGAAAATGACTCTGTACTTCTATTAACATTTCTATCTACATACCCTTATTCCCAGTATCCCATATTATATTTTTTGCGCACATGCTCTACATTTTCTATCAACCCTTAATGTATCGCCATGTTGTTATCACGTCACGGCATAAGCCTCATGAGGCAGCTGCAATCAATGTCAGACATTTAATTTTGCTAGTCTACTTTTACAGGTGTATCGTCCGTTTGTAAGCGGGGATTGATTTTACCCTGAAAAAGTCCATCGTAGATCCGCTGTCCAGTGTTCCATATGAAATATCAGTCTGGTCGGCCAAGTCATCCGCCGATTCGATAGGCGTGCTCTTTCTGTCCACTGTAAGAAACGCAGCCAAATTGGCCGTGTAGGAGGAGACAATGATGAGAGTGAAGAACCACCAAATGCCTCCGACAAGTCGAGTCGATGAAGCCTTTAAGGAAAATCCAAACACAAAGGGCGTGGCTAAATAAGTTATTTGTAAATATATGCACTTTGATTGTAAATTTTCGGCTTGGCCGGCCTTTACGAGGAAAATAGGTTAAACGGCCTGCCAAAGGCCGGCCTATAGGTGTACAAACATTTTTTCGGCCGACCCTTACATGCACAAAACATTTTCTGGGCCTGCCTTCGGCCAGTCCGTCATAAATGTAAATTCTTTTCGGCCGGCCTATTTTAGGACCGACCGGTGCCGATCTCTGGAGATCATGTCAGAGATTTTTAATGACCTATGCCATGTATGCAATTTCTGTTATTCATGAATGCTTTACGAAAATGGATTCCATCATTGGTATCATCCATCTGGGTCCGTAGTCCGTACCGCACCACCAACAATAGGTAGGTTAAGGAGGTATTTTTCAATTTGTTTACCTTAGGATTAAGACCAGAGCCTTGACGTAAGAAAGTGCCCGTGATAAACCAAACGGAGTTGGGGAAGGAGAATTGGTTCTCCAGAACGCCTTCGTCGCCAGCACAGGGAGGAGGAGCTAGCCATTCGTTGGGAGTAAATCTAGCCACGACGAACAGTGTGAAGCAAACTAGGACATACGCACCTGCAAAACAAACAATTAATTGTCAATGTCAACAGGAGCTTGCTCAGTCCTCTAGCGCTTGATTGAATACAGTTAATCACTGCAAGTGCCGTTAACTTTTGCTTCATTCAAATCCGCAAGTACGCAAATCCTCTAATTCCACTCGCACGATTTAGTCCTACCCGTGTACGACGGAGACCTTTTGCACAATCATGATTATATAAACATAAATCAGGTTTAAAATTAGACTTTACAGAACTATATAAAAGAAGTTTCTCCATGACAGACCTACTAGTACGTGATATTTTCTGTTACTTGACGTTTAGGACTCAACTTGACTCAAACACTGATGCTGATTGCAGCACAATTGGAGATGCTAAGTTATTCTAAAGATTGCACCTCTTGTCTAATCTGAATAACAATAAAATTAAGCGAAAAAGACAGAAAACGTCCCTGCTTCTTTAAAATTAGGGTCCATGTCTAAAGCTGTCTTAAAGCATTACTAGGGCTTCGCTACCCGTTACTACGTAACGGAATTATCAGCGGTAAATGAGCATTAAATAACTTATACTAATA